>JACXGK010006914.1:0-27105 GCA_016801125.1 Novumbra hubbsi | reverse complement strand
GGGATATTACAGTAGAACTACACAGAGAGGGATATTACAGTAGAACTACACAGAGAGGGATATTACAGTAGAACTACACAGAGAGGGATATTACAGTAGAACTACACAGAGAGGGATATTACAGTAGAACTACACAGAGAGGGATATTACAGTAGAACTACAACTAAGATCCATCACACCAGTTCCAGAGACTCGTAGGATAAATAAAGTGTTTGCCATCAATCCACACCCCATAATGACAAACTGTGCTGCAACAGTGGACTCCATCATTGTGAAATGGAAGAAGTTTAGAACAACCAAGTAACTCACAGAGGTGCTGTGGTCAGTTAGGTGACCAAGAACCCAGCGGCCACTAAAACACCGCTTCAGATTGGAGAACCAGCCAGAAAGGCTGCAATGCGCTGCCCTTCGTCCACCAGGGGTTTATGGTACAGTGGCTAGATGGAAGCCAGTCCTGAGTACAAGGCTTGTTATATGCCGCCTATAGGACTCTGAAAGCTTGAGGAAAAGCTTGTCTGGTCTGATGAAACCAAAATCAAACTATTATCGCCTGGTTAATACAATGTCTACAGTGAAGCAGAGTGGGAGGATCATCATGCTATTCAGTTTTTTGCTTCCGCATCTCGCTTGGGATACTGGTCAGGATACTGGTCAGGATACTGGTCAGGATACTGGTCAGGATTGAGGGAAGGATCCTCAAAGCAAAACACAGAATATTCTGTGAAGAAAACCTGATCTAAATTGTACAAGACCTCAGACTGGGGGCAAAGATCTTTCAACAACCCTAGGTACTCAGCCAAGACAATGCCGAAGTGTGTTCTGGACAGTTCTGTGGATGTACTTAAGTGGCCCTGTAGAAACCCTGACCCCGATTGAACCTCTCTGGGGAGACCTGAAGATCCTAGTTTACCTCATCTAATCTGACAGAGGTTTAGAGGATCTGCAAGCAAGAATGGGAAAACCTGATGTGCCGAGTTGGTGGAGGGATGCCCAAGAATACTTAACAGTCTGATCGCTGCCATAGGACCTAATACTTATGTACTTCATTTACTTTCAATTTATTGGCTCTAATTTCTATACTACGTTTTTGGTTTCACCGTTATTAGGTATTATTGGTTGGTTATTTACATTTGTTTTATTAGAAATTCAGTCAAGCGCAATTTTGTGCAAGGGCACTCATATTTTAAGGTTTCGCAACCACACATAGCCCTGCTTTTAGAGGATTGGGGATTTCTACATTTGTATGCGTGTTTGAAGAAAGGAAAGCCTAGTTCTATATTTATATAAAGCGTCTTGTTTTGTACTTCATGGGGTTGTGGATCATGATGGTGAGTGTTCAACGATAAGACCTCCACCTCCATCTAAAAGCTTTCCAATGACAGAGGCAAAGGCCGTGTCCTGTCATGCTTCCAGTTCAATCCCCAACCAATAGCACAGTTGGGTTGAACAGGCTGGGTCCCATTATGTGTATGTATGTATCTTCAGTAGATCTCTATATGGAGCAAAGGGCCTCTGGGCATTCTGAATGGTTAATGGGCAAAGTGCGTTCTCATGCTTTCTCTTGGATGACATTTCATGGTTAATAGCACAGAGTAGTTTGTAAGGCAAGGTAACAGAGGCTTCTGCTTACTCCTGAGACATGACCTGTTTGGCATGACAGCGCCAACAGAACTGGGACCAGGCGACTGTCTGTGGGCTGTTGCGGAGTTCACGTCCGGTCGACATATCATTCACAGAGCTCCACCTTTCTCCTAACTCTTGCTGTGCCCCCCTCCACCCGTCCCGGAAAAGAATCTAAGTCCTCCACCCGTCCCGGGAATGAATCTAAAGCGCCGTGTCTTTAGTGGATTCCAAGTGGTGCAGTGTCAGGGATCTTAATAAAGCGTAGAATGAATACATCTGACTGTCATATACTTCCTGCTCCTCTCTTACCCGTACAGGCGTGTGCTCTGAACAGAGGGAAAACCTGTCTGTTTGTTCTGCACATGTCGTCTGCCTTCTAACGTTCATGTTGCAATTGGAAATCAGAGGCAATTAAAACACGCTTCTCCTTCCAGAAATATTTCCGGTAATCCGTCTGGAATACATTTGCAACACAGGAGAGAAATACAGCCTCTTTCACAGAGACCTTTTGCACAGACCTAAGTGTGTTCTAAATGGCGCCCTAGTGTATTGCATTGATTTAAGAGATCCCAATGGGCCCTGATCTAAGGTAGCTCCCTATAAAGACAGGGAGTGTGCCGTTAAGGTCGCAGGCACATTCTGAGAGGGGGTGCAGGGTCAAAATTGGCCTGAATGGAAATTAAACAATGCAATTAGGATGATGGTGTTTAAATTGACCACGACAGACATTGACAGACATAATGAGGGTATGCGAATCATAAAAGCATAAATAGGTGTTTGAAGTGTAGGCTAATGTCAGTGATAAGGGCTCAAAGCCATTGAGGCAACGAGACCCTTGTGGGACAGACAGTGTGTGTGAGATACTTGGCATGGTGTCATAGCCCCTTGGCTGGCAATATAAACTGCAAGTTTATGATTCTCTCAGAGCGACAGGGAATTTACATTGGCTTTATACATGAATAGAAGCAGAGTTACGACTCTGCGATGGACTATCTGCCACGGGTGATTTGTAAATAGAAAATCACTGTTTATAAGTGTTTGCGTCATCAGCTAACTTCGGTGACCATTTTTCATGGCTTGTGCTGCACTGAAATATGACTTATTAGTGACCTGTAAATATTTCCTCTGTCCAACCATGACTCAGCTTTAGAGGATCGGCAGTGTCAGAATGTCTCCCGTGGTTCTATTTCTTTGCCCCTTCTCATAGTCGATACAAACCCTATTACTGCCATTGTGATATAGGAAATAGCTCTGTAATTCATTTTGCTGTTAGCGTGATGTGATCAATGAGATTTTATCACAGGAATATTGACAGATGGAGAAAACTAGTACATTGCCGGGAAGTAGTGGCCGGGAGGTTAAATATATTATGCCCCAATGCTTTTGCTTCTTACAGATTTCGGGGTTTAGAATGAAATAGAGATCTCACCAGGCAGAAATAGAAGCAAAACTGATATGAAGGATAGGGACACGATGAAAGAACATTGTAATCCACTCTGTCTTTGATGCCACAGGCCAAATACAAAACATTCGCATGGTGTCGATGTCTTCCATGGTAATTAGATTTAGACACACTAGTTGTGGCAAGGCAAGCACATTGCAGAACTTAGACCTTGCCTATATATACAGTTTATATATTCCTTATTTTACATTTAACGTTGACTAATTTAGCAGACACTCAAATCCAGAGTCAATTTCACCTGGATCTTTTGTGAAACATTAAGAACGTGAGTATGAATATTTAGGCAACAGTCGATGAGTGCCCACTCATAATTTATGTAGGAAATGACACCATATTCCCTATATCGTGCTCTAACTGCATGGGCTCTAGTCAAAAGAAGTGCACTGTCTGGAAAATAGGCATTTGGGACACATGTGCTGCCCTGGTGTGTGGTAGGGGGTGGGGCGCCATTTCAGACAGCGGTCTTTTGGTGACATCATGACATCTGTGTGGAGAGACAGAGTGAAAGACCAGAGTGAGAGAGACGGAGACAGAGACAGAGTGAAAGACCAGAGTGAGAGACGGAGACAGAGAGTGAAAGACCAGAGTGAGAGAGACGGAGACAGAGAGAGAGTGAAAGACCAGAGTGAGAGAGACGGAGACAGAGACAGAGTGAAAGACCAGAGTGAGAGAGACAGAGAGAGAGTGAAAGACCAGAGTGAGAGAGACGGAGAAAGAGAGAGAATGAAAGACCAGAGTGAGAGAGACGGAGAAAGAGAGAGAGTGAAAGACCAGAGTGAGAGAGACAGAGAGAGAGTGAAAGACCAGAGTGAGAGAGACGGAGAAAGAGAGAGAGAGATATTGAGAGAGACAGAAGGCGACATAGTGAGATGGAGAAAGAGAGTACAAGAGACAGCTCCGGTGTGAAGTTAGTCTAGTGTGACATTAATCAACTTATCACCCTGAAGGCCAGGGGCCTGATGTCAGTCACATTAATGTTAGTGAGTTAAGGCATTTAATTGCCTTAGTGAAACACAGTTACACAGCACAAAAGAATTGCTGATCTCAGACATGGTGGAAAATCATTCTTCTGGGTTTTCCATGTGGCCCAGTAGCCGAATGAGCTCTTTTATAGTCACTTTATACCATCACTAGGTTTGAGTCTGCTCTTTTATAGTACCGTGCTGACCCTCACTAGGTTTGTGTCTGCTCTTTTATAGTACTGTGCTGACCATTACTAGGTTTGAGTCTGCTCTTTTATAGTACCGTGCTGAACAACACTAGGTTTATGTCTGCTCTTTTATAGTACTGTGTTGACCATCACTAGGTTTGAGTCTGCTCTTTTATAGTACTGTGTTGACCATCACTAGGTTTGAGTCTGCTCTTTTATAGTACCGTGTTGACCATCACTAGGTTTGAGTCTGCTCTTTTATAGTACCGTGTTGACCATCACTAGGTTTGAGTCTGCTCTTTTATAGTACCGTGTTGACCATCACTAGGTTTGAGTCTGCTCTTTTATAGTACCGTGTTGACCATCACTAGGTTTGAGTCTACGTTGTGCCACTGGTTGACGTACTGCTCGGAAGCGCCATGGGGATGCAAATCGGCTTGCATCTCCCGGAGTGGGTTTGGCATCTCCTGGTTTCATTATGCTCTGGCGACCTCCTCGGGCACCTCCTCAGGCACCTCCAATGCTAACTTTCACCAGGTGAATTTTTTCCCACATGGTTTAACACGTGTGTCTTGCTAGTTGGGTGAAAGAGAATAAGAAAGGTTCTCCTGAATGTGTCGAAAGTTGTTGTGATGAGAAAGGGTTTTAGAAACAACTGAAAATATGACAACATTGGGGAGAGAATAAAAAGTAAAAAAAAGGAATGAAACACCCCAAAAAGATTTTACCCACTTCAGCTTGTCGCTTCAATACAATAGTCTTCTCAATCTCTTCTGTTAATACCACAGCATTTTTCCCAAAATAGAAGCAATTTATGTGTGGAGAAAGGTTTGATGTTTATTTCTCAGAGGACGGTACAGTACTGTATGTATTAATCCCAGTTACGTAACAGGCCCTGTGTTTGTGGTGGCTGGGCCAAGGACATGTACAGATATGTAAATGTATTTATTTTAGAATGCTCTGCTGCACTTCTATCGCAGAAGGACCGAATTAAAACACAGCAGAAAATAATCGAGGTTTGGATGAAAAGAAAAAATGATTCCCTATGTATGACTGTGTGGAATTTGTAAAACGTCAGGACATTCTACAACTCATATATATTCTAAAATAATGTGTAGCCTTATGGGTTTGGAGTCAAGGTTAGGGTTAGGAGTTTATGTTGGGGTTGTTTTAGGTTTGAGAAAATAAAAACTAAATAAAAACAAAACAAAAAGTATCCTGAAACGTCCATAAAACATTACATATCTGTCAGTCAGGTCTTTTATAGTGGTTAGAGCTTCAGATTTGTAACTAAACAGCTGTTAGATCGTATTCCAGAACTAGGAAGCTGACAAATCTGTAATTCTGTCCCTGTGTGAGGATATATACCTAGTCAACTAGTTAACAGTGCACCCATCATGACAGCTCACACACCTCTCTACCATGAAGAGATTGGGTTGAAAACAAATGCCAGATCTAGCGGGACCTTGTGTGTGTGAGAGAGAGTCTGACTGCATCGTCATACAGTCATGTGACTGCTGGGTCTCCTTGGAGACAGCAGCAGTGTAGTGCATTGAGATGCTGCTGGCTCAGTTCAGAGCAGAGCAGGATAGTCAGCTGGCAACAGCAGCGCTTGGACAGTTGGATGCATTGGGCTAGCCGCTTGCTGGACAGGTTCAATCTAGCCTGGGAACGAGGTGAGTGACAACTCAGGACCTCTGATCTTGGTTCTCACTGAGTGATCATTTAGACTTTTCTGGCATGATGCCGATCGGGTTACTCAGAAGGATTTGAACTGCGGTTTTAGTTGTTTGTCAGCCTTTGACAAGACTAGAAGTATGCTTTTTTATTTGAAATAAATGTTGATTCATATTTTGTAATATATTATATATATTTTGATTTGGCGAGGTACTCATTGTATTTCATTCATTTTTCACTTTCAAGCACATCAGTTTCCTGTCTGGCACTTCTTACCTGAACAGAATCAGCATTTCATTTTTTGGGATTTGTATGTGGAGGTTTAAAGCGAGTTGCATTTCAAAGTAAAAGCTTGACTCCAGGTGGGATCTGATATTGAATTTTCATAGATACGCAAATATGCTTCTGACCCGCTGAGTGCTTACTTACTCACGAGTAGTACTTTGAGTGAATAATGTATACTATGATGAATACTAATGCAGAGCCGTAATGGATATTCCCCAGTGTTCATAGAGCTGATAGTCATTTATTGTGGAATGAATATTGGGTTGTGCCCTTGTATACCAATGCTCAGTATAGGAAGAAGTCTTTGTAAATAGAAATACAGAATATCAAATACCTTTTCATGCAAATAGAAAAGAGACAGAGAGTCTGTTCTTAAGCCTTAAATCCTTTATAGCTTGTAGCTGGTTAAAGCAACAAAGGCAGATGTTGTACTGATAGCTAATGCATGAGAGAGATATATAAATATAGAGATATGAAGATAAGTATAGGAAGTATTAAAACAACTGCTAGAATACCCGAGTAGAGACATTTTGTAAATGGAGTGGAAGGGAAATCTAGAGTAAAATATTGTGAGAAATCGAGGAATTCACTTTGCAACTTTTATTTTTCCATAAACATAGATGGTGAAAGTGAAAGACTGGAAATACGCAGAGGTTTCAATGTTCAATTAATTGTTGCATTCGTTTTTTGCTCCAAGCAGCAGAAGATTTATTATGAACTACATACTATTCACTATATAATAGTATTCTATTTCGGATCAAAATAAGTGAACTACATATTAATTAGGATGTCATTTCGGACGCACCAGCCTGCCAGCCAGTCAGCACAGGACCACAGTCTGTATACAGTTTGAATGCCTAATGGGCTTTGTAGTCTTTTTGTATATTTCTAAATTATCTTATATAGACCACAAAAAACTGACTCATACACAGCACAAGCGGTAGCAATTGTGTGCATAAAACACCTACATGATATTGATCATTAAAAATAAAAAAGGCTTTCGATTCTAACCTTCAGACCTGATCGATTATTCATGAGCCTCACGGTAATTTAAATTTTCATGCAAATGTCCTCTTTCCCACCCTGTAGTGCCGGAACCCTAGGCTTCTACCGGTAAACAGCGCACATAAACGACGTGCTTTCTTTGGGGCAACAATAAAATCCTGTAACATTGCGCGTTACACTAGCAATCGCTCCATGCAGTTGCTTCGTGTGATGACGCTCATACCGCAGATTCACGGTTCCTACGGTAATGTAATACAAATGTCCTCTCACCCACCCCATAGTCCGTGTGTTCATCCATTCCACAGTGTAGCATTGAAGTGGTGTAATCTTGTGTTTCACTGTAGTCAGCCGAAGCCAGTGACCAACAACATGAACAACACAATGCTCATGTCCTCTGGGGCCCCCACTCCTAATAAAAGGTAAGTGCCTCAGAAAAAAAAGCTTTCCTTGTACGCCCCCATGTTTCTCACACGTGACACATTTCCTGAAGTCCTTGCAGAATATCTACCCCTACTCATCCGCTGCTGTTGACCAACTGCTCCACCGTTCCCCTCTGTCCCTAGATCCGCTCTTTAGACAACTCGCTATCATTTGTTGAGCACTTTACCAGCACCTGGTGATAAACCCCTTATCTGCTGATTGAAGTGACATGTATACGGCGGTTGGGACGCGTTGGCGCGGTCATTCTGGTAGAATGGAATGAGCCGTTTGATAGCGCGTGTGTGTGTGTGTGTCCTTACTGTAATGTGGTCAGGCATTGGCAGCTGCTCCGGGCGTTTGAGAGGCAAGATTCAGAACACATTCTCCTCTAGGAGGTCGCGCATTCACACACTCACACACACGCACATGCACACACACACAATGTCTAGATTTGTTTCTGCAGGCAGTCAAAAGGAAGCTGACTTGCTGGACTGTGGTCACCCCAGGCACTTGCTAGTTGCTAGCTAGATGATGCTGTGTGCATTTAGACGAGAGAGGTCAATGGGAGATGGATGAAGGACTATGTGTGTGTGTGTGGCAAAGAGAGAGCGACCACTGTCTGCAGCACTGTAAGGGTTGAAGAAAGCTGTGATGCAGTGAGTTTCACCATGACGAGTTTCAAATGAACCTGAACACCTTTGTCTTGACCTTTTAAGTCTGTGAATCATAGATCGCTGGGTTTGACGTTAGGCTCGTACATCACTGAGGGCAATGAACAGAACAGAAATACTTCTATTTTGAAGTTTAGGCTAAATTAAAACAGGGACCAAGTTTTCAAGCTGATTCAGTGTCATGGTGTTTGTAAAGTGACAAGGTGGGGTGTGTGTGTGTGTGTGTGTGTGTGTGTTTGCTGCATGCCTGCCTGTTTCTTCCTAGGACCTCCTAGCCTAGCGTTTAACCGTGTGAGGTGACACATTGTCACATTTGGTTTGTAAATATGAATCTGTGTAATTATAGCTTTGTTCATATTAATTGGTCTCCTTGCATGTAAAGGGCCTGGGAGTCAGAGTCACTTCAACTGAGTATTGGGACTCAATCCGCTTAGTTACATGTCACCTACCAGAAACGTTAAGGTTGTAAGTGTATTTACCATTTGTCCTATGGAAACCGAGAGATCGCAGATTAATAATAGTTGTACACTATACCTATGTTATTTACACTATAGACGATATAGACCTTTTATTTCCAAATGATACATTATTGTGTCCTTAAGATGTCATTATAGATCCCAGTTCATGAGTCTTTTGTGCCTTTTGGAGATCTGATATTTTGAATGCGGATTTCGGTCAGCAAAGACAGTTGATTATTAGAGATTTTCTTTGTGGAGGCCTGACTGCACCCAAAAAGGTCTTTTCTGCTGTGCTGACGAAGCATCTTCTCCCTCCTTCAGCTGTGCACAGACACATTGCTCAACCCTGCTATTCCAAGGAACCACGGTCCAAACGTGGCTCCACTCTTTATAACCTAATACTTATGCAGAACCACAGATAAGGAAAATCAAATAACGCAACAAGTGTTTTTGAAATTAATGTTCTTGAATATGTGTTTTGACAGTGTTTGCAATGTGTCCCAAATGTTGTTATGATAACAATATCCTTCACAGATTTATATGCATTTATTTGTCAAAAGCGTCCATTTAGGGACAGAAATGAAATATCACATAGAGGGACAATTGTCTTAGGATGCAACATATGTCAACACTGTATATCTCTCTATTAATGCAGATGGGTCATTCTGTGTTTTTGAATGTCTACTTATCATTCAGTACCTTACAAATTCTATGACGGTGGACTGGATTATGGACGAGAACTTGCAAAGTGTTCTTGTTAAATCGCATGCTATAGTGCTATTATCTGAACTGAAACTGTCATTTTGTACATTTCAGATATTGATTGGCAAATTGCTCTGGTCACAGTGGGTCTGAATGGCAGTCACTGTACAGTTCACAGAGGGTGAATCAAAGTGGCTTTGGGTTGGATAGATAGGATTATGGCTAGTGGCTTTTTGTGGTTTTTAAGGCTGGCGACAATAAGCTCAGTCGTTGTTGTTGGCTAGAGAATGTGCTTCTCTCCAAGCATATTAGTTCCACAAAAAACATTCTGCCTGTGCAATCCGCGTGATAATGTTCTGCCTGTGCAACCTGTGTGATAATGTTAAGCTCGCGCAAGCCATGTGATAATGTTAAGCTCGCGCAAGCCATGTGATAATGTTCTGCCTGTGCAAGCCATGTGATAATGTTCTGCCTGTGCAAGCCATGTGATAATGTTCTGCCTGTGCAAGCCATGTGATCATGTTCAGCCTGTAGCAGCCACGTGATAAGGTTCTGCCTGTGCAAGCCGTGATAATGTTCAGCCCGCGCAAGCCGTGTGATAATGTTAAGCCCGCACACGCCGTGGATAATGTTCAGCCTGTGCAAGCCGTGTGATAATGTTCAGCCCGCGCAAGCCATGTGATAATGTTCTGCCTGTGCAAGCCGTGATAATGTTCAGCCCGCGCAAGCCATGTGATCATGTTCTGCCTGTGCAAGCCGTGATAATGTTCAGCCCGCGCAAGCCGTGTGATAATGTTAAGCCCGCACACGCCGTGGATAATGTTCAGCCTGTGCAAGCCGTGTGATAATGTTCAGCCCGCGCAAAGCCATGTGATAATGTTCTGCCTGTGCAAGCCGTGTGATAATGTTCTGCCTGTGCAAGCCATGTGATCATGTTCAGCCTGTAGCAGCCACGTGATAAGGTTCTGCCTGTGCAAGCCGTGATAATGTTCAGCCCGCGCAAGCCGTGTGATAATGTTAAGCCCGCACACGCCGTGGATAATGTTCAGCCTGTGCAAGCCGTGTGATAATGTTCAGCCCGCGCAAGCAGTGTGATAATGTTCAGCTTGTGCAAGCCGTGTGATAATGTTCTGCTTGTGCAAGTCGTGTGATAACAAATGGGATGGATTTGAGATGTGCGTCAGAGGATATTTCTTGATCTTAGACTCAAATCCACTGTAGGTTGCTGCACTGAGGAAAGGCTGTAATCTTGAACTTGACAGCACGGAACTGGGAGGGTAGAAAAAGACCAATGCACCATATACTAATGTTTTTAAAAGACACATCCAGCTGGGTCTCATATATAGCGTGTGCCATACATACTAACAGACGGAGACAATACATAGTCACGTCACTGATTTCAGCATGGCGGATGTTGTACTTACCGAAGAGACTGAATTAACTGATTATGGACATGAAATCGATATGACATCATAATCTGTTTGGCAGAGTAAAGGTTATTGTAGAGAGGTGTCAATCTAGATTGAGTGTTACGTTTAGAGTAGAAACGCATCTTAGTGCAATGGGACTGTGTAACATACCAGATTCTGAGTATTTCACAAATTGCTACTTGAACTTTTGAGAGCTCAAAGCAGCACAGAGTTTGCCACAGAGCAGGACCCCTTGGAAAGATGGAGGAGTGGGTTTTTGTTCTGTGGGTCTGGATTTGAACCCCAACTGCAGCAGTACATGTGCAGTAGAGGCAGCAGCTTAGACTGCGCTGGTTTCTAACAGAACTGACCTCTCAGACAGAATTTAGACTTCTAAGGCTGTTTTGCCAGACAAAAAAATTCCATTGATGCAAAGCTCAAATGATAGAATGATGGAAACAGTAATAGATTTAGAACGGCCTTATATCTATTTGAGCAGTCTCCAAGCATGCCATTCCGTGACACGATGATATGTATCGGGGGGGGGAACGGTAGAAGCCATGCAGTTGAAGTCAGAGTTTGGTCTCAACTGGGACCGACCTCTTAGAAACCCAATCTGTTTCAGAGAGCCGTTGGGGGACTGGATATAGAGGCCGTAGCCGAGGTTTGACAGATGCTGCAGCACGGCCCGAATTCATTTCCATCTATATTGGAGTGTAATAGTCATTACTAATCTCCCTGTCAGTCAGAATGAACGGCAGCAAGGGTGAGAGAAAAAGAGAGAGACTTTGAGAGGAAGATGGGGAGGGAGAGGTCCTCTACTCCTCCTTGCAGGCCACTTAGAGAGAGGAGGCACCGTACGTCCCATCATCTGTGCAGACCACATGTCTCCACGACAACCAAAAGCATTTTCGGGGGGAGGGGGGGATGGTTTTTGGAATGAGCAGCGGCGATGGAATAACGCACAGTGTCATGTAGCTTCATTGGCATTCGCTCCGTGGCCCCTGAAGAACTCCGATGACCCTGTCCAGTTCTAAGAATACTCACTCAGTGACTGCACAAGCAATTCTCTTTTTCCCATTAAAATGCTGTACGGAGATGATAATGTCTCCCTCCCTCCAGTGTCTTAGAGAGTCCCAGCAGGCTTGACGAGGAGCATCGTCTCATCGCCCGCTACGCAGCACGACTGGCAGCTGAGGCAGGCAACTCCACCGTGAGTAGCAAAGCCAGACCGTGTGTGTGTGTGTGTGTGTGTGTGGCTAGTAGGTCACCCAAGGTTAGGATCCTTTCAGCCTGTATTTAGCCTCTTCTTATGATGTGACACTTTGTGTAAGAAGACACAATCTATGTCCATGAAGACATCTTCTAAATCATATTAAATAATGTTACACCCAAAACCATATGATATCATGGAGCTGGTCACCAGAGAATAAGATAACATTTATCCACTGTTTAGTACATTAATCAGACTGAAAGATTATTCTAAATTGCATCTCAGTTCGGGGGAAACAACAGCCTCCACACGTATTACTTTGGATTCTGGCCAGCAAATCAGGTGTGATGTATTTCTCTCCTTCCTTCTCTCCACTTTGTTCAGTCAGTTTTTAATGGTCATTTTGTCTTTCAGCAATGTCCTCCAACAGATCTGAGTTTCAACTTCGATGCCAACAAACAACAAAGGCAGCTAATCGCAGAGCTCGAGAACAAAAACAGGTGGGAATGTATTTGATTGTCATACTTCGAATAAATAATACAACTCATTACTTAACATTTAGTTCCTCAGGTAATTTAAAGTGTAGCTCCTTCATATCGGAATGTTGTGGGCAATTTGAGGTCAATCGGCTGAAGTCTGTGAGTCTCCGGGACATGCTTTGAAAAATGCAGATTTTAAATCTCCATTTTGTTGTGTCTTTTGGTCCCTCAGAGAGATCCTTCAGGAGATCCAGAGGCTGCGTCTGGAGCATGAGCAGGCCTCCCAGCCCACGCCGGAGAAAGCCCAGCAAAACCCAACACTGCTGGCCGAACTCAGGCTCCTGAGGTACTCCTATATCTACTCTTTACTATAGCGCATGGGTATTCAGCAGGGGTATCCTATGTACATAGCTGCGCCTATGTTTGTGTAAGTTGAATGTGTGGACAAGCCAATGTTTTCAGTCCTCAATAACCTTTGGATGCCATCCCCTTACACAGCACGCCCGCTCAAGAACGTCTGTAATATTTTGTGGTAATGGCAGGAGACAGCCTGTTACAGAGAGACTTCCGCTTTTTGGTGTTAACAAGGCTAAACTCCACCCTAACGCCTCCTGTCATGAATTGGTTAACCAGCGCAAAAGAGTGCATTTTCCGACCATCCCATTCATTTTAGGCTTTTCTTTGAACGACTATGTCAGGTTGGAAACATCGTTATGAGTAATACCCCACTTGACCACCAGAGGGAGGTGCAGCAATGGTTCAATTGTCACCACTTTGACTGAGTGAGGTGTGTTCAGTCGAAGTGTTTTATGAAATTAGGATTGTTCATTCACCAAGTTTACCATAAAAAAGACCTGTATGTTTCAGTCCGATCTAAACAGTGAGCTGTCATTTGGACACTTTTGCGTCTGGGTCTGGTCTGCTTAGTTCAATGACTTCCATCCAACTAGAAAAGATGTGGGAGTGGACCTTCTCACACTTCCCTCGTCTACCTCTGGTTCAGTTGTCTCTTGCTGTTACCCTGGAGGCTGAACAGGCTCAAAGGAAGGACTGAGGTTGTTGGTCTTTGAATTGCTGGGAAAAAGATACATTTCCTTTGATTTCATTAGGAACCTACAATCATGTGAAAAATGACTTATGAAAAATTTAGTTATTTTTTTAGGAAATATGGACAATATTTCAAACAATATCTATAGGTAAAGGTGATGTCATTGAACCAAAAACAACAACATTTTGACCATGATACAATTTATTTAACTAAAGATTTACATTGAGGTTATTTCACCCAACGGGGGCAATACCAACTATTAGGGCATAGGGTGTCCTAACTCAGTAGGAAATGGTATCTTTGTTAATATTTTGTTAAATAAATCATATAAAGGTTAAAATGTAATTGTTTCTGGTTCAAGTACATCTCCTTTATCTATATATATTGCTTGAAAGAAGAGCAAATATTGAAATGTCCATATTTCATATAAAATTACAAAATATTTATTGGGGTGTCCAATCTAATCGCTCTTCCTAATCTCCTTAAAAACGTTACCGGTAGCGCACTTGTTAAAAACCACCCTGTCTCGCTTCAGTGCCACTCGGTCGGCAATTGAGAGGAGACGCGGTGCGTCTTTCAGGAGGTGATGGGAGGTTACAGCCAGGTGTTTGTGTGTGATTGTGGGGGTACAGGCACCGGAAGGATGAGCTGGAGAGGCGCATGTCGGCCCTGCAGGAGAGCAGACGTGAACTGATGGTCCAGCTGGAGGGCCTGATGAGGTTACTCAAGGTACTACACTTTGTCTCACACCCCGGAGGTTGTCCATCGGCAACATGTCCCAGTTTCTCTGTCATTTATATGCGGCCGCTATGTTTCGCAGCACAGCCGTATTTTAGCGTCAACCCATTCTTACTGATATTTCTTCCACACCGCTCGTGAACATTTGTGATATTTTATAGGACCGTCGAGTATGTGCTGAACACTCGTCTCCCTGGAGATACACTGTTTGCTTTTAAAGGACCTAACAAGCTTGACGTCCTGTCCTGTTTCTGAAGCTCCCGACTCTGTGGCTTTTGATCCTTTTGACACTTCTTTCCTCTCCCTCCCTGCTAACCCTTTCTGTCTCTGTCCACCATTGGCTGGCTGACAGGATGAGGAGCAGAAACAGGTCAGTGTTTCCCCCATTCAGTTAATTCTATGTTAATTCTCCACGATGCCATGTCTTAGTTTGTTACAGTGGCAGGAATATAATCCTGCCGCAGCAGGAAATGTGCATTGTTATGTTGATTATAATTATTGGAAATATCTTGCAAGGGTCGTTGCATCTTTTTTTCTGGCCAAACTCTGACACATTGAGGGGGAAATTACAAACTTTAGAAGCCGATTAACCCTGGATTACATAAATGCTATTGGTCCATCTGTAAATAGTTGTGCTTTTGTCCTCTATGCAGACAACACTATTCTCTATGCTTGCACTCCTACAATCAATGCAGCTATGTGCAGTTTACAGTTGGATTTAAAGGTTGTGCTGGAAGCACTTTACGATTTAAAGCTTGCACGTAATACTAGCAAAACCAAACACAAATACAGTATACCAAAGTGTACCTGACTCTACTCAGAAGTCGCATGATTCAGTTTATCTTAGTGCCCCTTTGTTTTATTACCTCAGACAGTTAGAATACTCATCATTGCATCCTTTACCAGAAAGTTGGCTGGACTTCCTTAAAAGTGCCGAGAGCCTTTCATTACTCTATTTTTGTATATAAAGCCCTTCTTCACAGGCTTCCAGCATACTTAACATATCAGTTGACACCTAGATTATCTGGCTACAATACACGATCACAGAGTTGGTTTGTGTTGACACCATTTGTAATTACTGAGTTGGGTAGTCCTGCCTTTTCCTATGAAGCACCTCATGTGTGGAATTTGGAGTTTCGTTTGGCTCTGGTGTCCTTGTGTCAATTAAAAAAGAAAGTGTTCTTTTTCAAGTGAGAAATGCGTTTGTTGTAATTGTGTGCAATGGAAATTGTCTGTATGTATGTACGTTGTATGTATTTTGTATTTTAATTGTTGTTTTATTCTTGGGGGCAATTAAAAATGAGAACTAGGTCTCAATGTGTCTCCCTGGTCCCTGGTTAAATAAAAGTTAAACACATATATAAAGTACAGTTTTAAATTACGGATGACTTGTTACTCTATGAAAGAAGAACATAATATACAAAAAGCTCAAATCGTTATATGGCTAGGTTTAACCTCCAGTAAGGGAAAGCCCTAACCGGCTACGTTTATGTGTCACTTTATGAGAGGTGAAATCCTGTATAGTTTGCTAGGTTATTTGGTTCCATAAAAAAGGAGAACTCCAACATCTTTCTTAGCCAAACACACGTCTGAGACGAGGCGCATTCCTTTGAGCAGAGCTAACGACCCTCCCTCTGATGTGAGTGCAGTCTGGCTTAACCATCTCCAGCCTGGCTTGGAGCCTTACAGCCCCGGACCAATTCAAGCTTGGGTTCAAAGGAAACCCTACTCAGAACATTTTAGATAGCTACAGTGTCTTCACACAAGTCTTTAGCTCTTGTCAAGGTTGGCCCGCTGTAGCAGAACTCCACCTCGTGTCACCAACACTGGCACACCGTTGATACTGTTTCAGCAACGCCACCGCGTGTCTAAACCAGATTTCACTCCTCCACGGCTATCCTGTTGTCGCGTGAATACTTCCAGCAGAGTAATGGATGATTGTCACGTGACACGGATTCAATCCAGATACGGAACAGGGAGTTCAGGGAGTTTCCTTGAGCGTCGTGCTCAATGCCACTGCGTCAGCATGGACCTACACCCCTGTGAAATGTTTTCCGACACCTTGTAGAATCCATGCCCCCAAAGAATGCCAACTGTTCTGGAAACAGAGGGTGGGGGGTCAAACCCGGGTGCCAGTACCTAATAAACTAGATGCTGAATGTAAAAATGTTTACATTTCCATCCACATCACACACATTAAATCTGTCAGGGTGCCCGGCGCTCGGTGAGACAATTAGCAGGCCCTTTAATCCACGGCGTGGACGGGCAGTCAGTGCATTTCTCCTGAGTTAACAAGGTGGGAGAAGTACGACTCATTTGAGTTCAAACGGAGCGCCTCGACTACACTGGTAAAATATCCATCTAGGCAAATCAGCGCGTCGTTCCTCCCTGACGGTGGTTTCTTGTTTGTCAGGCTCACCCCGGTGGGTCGCCCCACTCCTCCCCCAGCCACGGGGCCGGCTGCTCCATGCCCATGCCCATCCGCTCCACCTCCGCGGGGTCCACCCCCACCCACACACCCCAGGACTGCCTGGCCGGGGTCGGGGGCGACGTGCTGGAGGCCTTCTCTCAGGGTATTTCCTGGATACCTGCCTAATGGGGAAAATTACGTCTGGTTTTGGGTTGAAACGGGTCGTGATGTGCTGTTATTTCAACCTGTTTCACTTGCTTGGTGTGTGTTTCCCCAATTTGGCACAGAGGATTTGGTTTATGGCCAATATTCCACAGCTAAGAGCAGTTTTTAGACCCAGCGTGTCTAAAGTGGTCGGATGAAACCCGTAGCTGTGGTAAATGGGCGTTATAACACAAACCCCAGAGGTGCATTGTTGCTGTTATACCCAGGGCTGTTCCAACAGGTATCATACCCATGGTCTGGAGCCTCATGTGGGTCCTCTGTCTTGCAGGTGTACCTAGAAATCTTCGTAATGACCTGCTGGTTGCCGCAGATTCAATAACGAATACCATGTCGTCACTGGTCAAAGAACTGCACTCAGGTTGGTTGAATGGCACTTGACTTTGTGGCTGCCTGTGACTGGTAGATGTCTCTAGGACTGATGATATAATATCTAATATTCTTTGGGTCTCCGTCATAAAGTAGACGATGCTGCCGAGAAAGAGGACAACAACATGAGAAACGGAGGCCATGGGGACAGGGGTGAGGAAATGTGGGACTCTTAAATTCTCATTACACTTGCCACACATTGAGCTTCAAAGATTTTGTCATGTCTTTGAAACCCTCAGCTCAGAATAGTAATAATATGGGGTGGTCTGAGTGGCGCAGTGGTTTAGGTCAGTGTCTTGCAGTCCAGCTGCGTCCTTGCGGCTGATTGCAAAGGAAAATATGTCATTTCGCATTCGATTTTCATGTTACTGCGAATAACTGATCATTTCTCACTTTGCTTTCTAGCTGAGGCTGAATGAAAAGAGTGGAAAAAGTAGGTATAAATGTTCCTGTAGTTGGGATATTGTCTGCATGATATCATCACAATTACGTGAATAAAATGTCCAATACATCCTTGTCATCCGTCTGTCTGTGTTCAGGCACTGTGGGAGTGCTAAAGCATCACTGAGGGAGCAAGTACCACTCCGAACACCACTTCATCTATATCTATAAGGTCGGACTGGACACAACTGGAGAAGATGAATAAGAATGAGAATCAGCCACACCAACCAAACCCTTCAATCAGGCATTAGCACGTAGAGTAATGCATGCTGTTATCAGACAGGATTTCACTATGTGAACTATTATTAAACATGTTTCTTTACACCTCATTGTGGGGAAAAAGCAAGAGGTTTCTATTTATGTCGTTCTGTATAAAAAAAAGAAGTGTAAAGCTGTAATAATGATGTAATTATCACTTCCTCTCAGCATGACTGTGATGGTCAAAGGTCTAATGGTCGCCGTGCTGGGCTTTCAGATTGTTCTGGGTGCCTCCAAAATGGAAACCTAATCCTTATAGGTCCGGTCAATGGTAGCGCACTAAAGGTTGTGCACTGCATAGGGATTAGGATACCATTTGGAAAACGAACACTATCCGTATAATACTGTAAACATTACACGCAACTTTAGGAACACAGCACTGACAACGACCCTAAAGCAACTGACTTTGGGAACACAGCACTGACAACGACCCTAAATCAACTGACTTTGGGAACACAGCACTGACAACGACCCTAAAGCAACTGACTTTGGGAACACAGCACTGACAACGAACCTAAAGCAACTGACTTTGGTGATGGTGAGATGTTCCCTGGCCGTCATAGCTGTTGTATGATTAGACCGCTAGCTAGTATGTTTTCGTTCAAGGTTTTGCATGAGGTTGCACTGTCCTGAGTTGGACCGTGTGTAGATATGTAGGTGGGTTAACCCGTGTTCTCTAGTTGGCTGGCTAATACTTTACCCCGGGGTGTTGCTTATTCAATCCCTTGGATAGTGAGCTGACCGAATGTTTTGGTTTTAAACGAGTGCTTGTTTTAATTAAAGCAGTCTTCATAGGTGGATAGACCTTAGCACGTCCTTGATGGTCACTGCTAGAAAAATTGGGACAGCTTGTTGACTGCTGGGATCTGTGGTCATCCAAGTTGTCATCTCTCTTAATTCTCATTGGTCGCATCCAGGAGAGGAGGGTTCCATTGGAGATCCGACCATTCAAATACTGCTGCTACTCTGTACTCACTGTGCTGTGAGACACCCTTGCAAAAATACAAGGGCTGTTTGTTCGTTTAAAGGGAGCCTTTGAAGGCTATTGTTTTCAATGCTTCTTTTGATCAGGGAGATGTCCCTTTATTTGAAACAACTTAAATCATTTTATTGTCTCAAATAATGTCCTATATGAGTGAAACTAGTAAATGCATCTTAAAGAGCATTTAAAACTGCACGGTGCCTCCTGCCAAATCTATGAAGTAGTTATTCAGTGGGAACAGGATTTATTGTCCATGCAAAGGGGGAGCACACCTGAGTTTGTTATTTGAAATGGAAATGTTTCAGTTGTGCAATTTCGTTCAGTTATTTTCATGTTCGATTACATCATATCACTAGATCCAACAGAATGTACAGTAGGTGACGAGGAACAGAAAACCAATTGTAGACAGGTAGCG
The DNA here is from genome assembly GCA_016801125.1 of Novumbra hubbsi. Classification (NCBI taxonomy): domain Eukaryota; kingdom Metazoa; phylum Chordata; class Actinopteri; order Esociformes; family Umbridae; genus Novumbra; species Novumbra hubbsi. The sequence goes on along the minus strand of JACXGK010006914.1, from coordinate 7,668 downwards.
TTCTGATATCTGTATTTGGTCAGAGGACAACGAGGACTGGCACACATTAATGGGCGTGTTAACAGATAGGTGCTCAGGGACCATTCAAATAGACAGAATGTAGTGGTGGCCTGGCACTGTTTGGCCTGTTGGGAAGCATCCTCCTTGTAGTTAAATACGTCAGTAGCACAGGTCCTAATGGGCTCCAGACCTACTTCTTCATAGGTCGTAGGTCAGAGGCTGTGATCATAAAAGAGTCTGGAGAAAGCCGACACAGCTAGCAACCACTTGTCTAAATAATGTGACCTCCCTCCGTTTAAAAGCTTTGGATCATGGCGAGCATTTGCCAGAAGGTGCACGCATTTGGGCATTTAGAGACATTGATTTGAGCTTTTGAGAGACCACCGTATTTCTTACACCTCTCCTTTTCCATCATTGAAATGTATCAATTGAAGAAGTGCAAAGTTCTGGAGAAAGGACAGATCATTAGGTCACAGGGCAGGTGGAGTTAAGCACACAGTCTGGTGTTGGGGAACCATGTTCAATGACTTCAGTGAGAGAAATATGATGCAGTTGCTAAGTGCTGTGGTTGATTAAACATGTTGTTTTCATTGTTTTAATGAATAAGTGACTGAATTCTGATACAAGATACTATTGACAAGCTACAGGCTTAGAAACCGAGCTAAAGTGGAAATTATTCTTACTTTAACCAGAAGGATATCAAGTCCAATAAAGCAATCACGTCTTCTGATAGATGGAGCTTTTTGTTGTTTCTGTTCATCTTTGAAACCAAGCACTGAAAAAAGTAACATTGTAGTCTAAGACACCATATAGTAATAGTAAGACAGTAACGTGTAAAAGTTTGGTTTGGTTCATATCAATAACATACCATTAACTTTTGAATAATCATTTCTTATTCAAGTTGCAATTAAATGGCACTAAACAAAGGTTAAGCAATGAACTGTATGGAATCTGTACAAAATGTGGATAGATGAGGTCAAGATAACCTATCCTATAAGCAAAGGTCTTACTCGCCTATTACACTGTGTCAAGAAATAGAACAACTAAAATGTGTTTCCTTTGTATTTGATGCTATGTGATGTTTTATTTGGTTATTTATTTTACACCAGGTCGTACGTCTGGGTTTTCTGTTAGTTTGCTAGTGGAATTTAGTCATTTATAATGATTAAACCAAGTAAATAAATCTTATTCAAGTGAGCACCTGCCTTGCACATTATCATTTAGTTGCCTAAATAAAGAATAAGACTATATTATATAAAAGAGTGACCAAGAAAAATTTAGTCTTAAATCCTGATGGTTTGACACAATTTCTTCCATATAACTGCGATCTAAAAGAAATTGAAGTGCTGTTATAGATACTTTTGAAAAGTGAATAATTGTATTCCCTCTTCAATCCACAGATAGGAATGCAATGTTATAATTTGAGTTTGTGCCTAGATGTTCTGTATAAAGTGCTGTATAAAGTAAAAACCCATTCATGCAGATATATGAATATCAATCAGCCTTTTAAGTAGGAGTTTTAGTCTCAGTCTGTGATCTTGTGGAAATAAGTATTTATTTGGTGTTGTTCAGGGGGAAAGTAGACTTTTGTTCAGCATTTACATTTGTGCCAAAATGTTTGCAGACTGTGTGTCATCATAAAGGTATACCAACATTCTATATGTTATTGTTGTTGTTGATGTTCATGTTTTATCATGATATAATCAAGACCATCCACATCTACATGGTCTTCCTTAAAATGTTAAATCCTCACACATTCTAAAGCAACAGTATCAACAGTTAAAGAACCACCAACTGTTCTAGAGCTATCCACCATAGTGGAGATTCCAACAATTCCAGAACTGCACACCTCTCTAGAGCTATCAACTGTCCTCGACATACCAACTGTTCTAGAATAATTTCGTTCTAGCCAACACAGGTGATAGAAAGGTATATACAGCACTTTTTGATCATTTTATTTTTTGCAGAAAGATAAAGTGCAAGATGACAAACCCCAAACTTCCCTACATGTTATTTATCTATTTCTGTGTCAGGTACTGTTATGCTTCTGGAAACCATTTGTTTAATGTGTTCATTTTTAAAACATGGTTTTATGTCACATGACCACTGTCTTTTGTAAATAAAATGAAGAAATAGCGAAATATATTAAAAGATTGAAAAGCTTGATGTGTTTTGAAGTGATGCATTTTTCAAAAACCTTATTTACTGGATTTATTGTTTGCACTATGCAGTGAAGGTGGCCTGGGCAAAAAACTTCCTATTTTTCTATGTATAAATTCCATAGTTTGTTATTTATGTATTTGAGTGTTTGAAATCTCACATTTTCTTCATGGCAAACAGCTCCCTCCTATCTAACAACATTACCATTGTCCATCTGAAGTAATATCTTCTAGGACATCCAATCACAAAAAAGACCTCACTCGCTCATCCTCACTGGCTCCTTGGAGTGTGATGCTTCAAAGTGAAGAGCTGTATTCAGAACAAAGGAGACGTCATTGACCTTCTCACTGCTCCTCCACTCTGAGAGAGAAGACGAGACAGAGGTAAAAAAAAGGACTTGGATGTCTGTACACAAGGGTTCTTTTTTCAGGTAAGGTGTGTGTAGGTGACTGCCTGCGTTGGGGTCACTGAGAACCAACCCGGCCACATGTCTGGGAGGGCTGTGTCATGCTGCTGTCCTGGATTGAACCAGACCTCTAACACGATCCACAAAGGTGTAATGTCAGGAGCTACTCAGCTCACTGAACCACATTCTCATTATCTACACACTCTCCTGTGCAACCCTTTTTTATTTCTGTGTTCAATTCATTGGTGCTTTGTTGGAGTGTCAAACGTTTGTTTATGTTGTCACAGTGGGTGGAAAATAAAAGCTAATATAAAAATAACCGAATTTTGTTTTGTAAACTTAATTCACACAGATGTTTCCAAAGGCACTTGAAATTTATAATTTTACTGTAATGTGTACAACGTCGTAAGAATGTAACAACAGTAACCAGCACTTTCCTTTCAGCCTATGTCTCCCTGTCTCAGGTTCCTCTCTAGTCCCTCTTAAAGAGATTTTGCTATCAAGAGTCTCGGCCTTTGGTGCTACATCTAACAGCCACACATTGACTTACTGACATTCTTCTCAAACAGACAGAACGTGGATCTGTCTAGTGCGGTGGGCATGTATTGAACTAATATGTTAAGACACACTCGCGGGCTATTAAACGCACCTAGTACCACGGTAGAAAACCCGTTCGTCTCCATCCACTTCTAGTTCGATGCGCTGTGCGTTCAGAGATGCAGTTCTAGAGACCACTGGAATAAAGCGCGGTTATTAAGTATTCTTGTGGCCTTTCTGTCCGCTTGAAGTAGTCAAGTGATCATTGTCCTCTAAACTCTCTCATTAACAAGGTGTTTTCGCCCTCAGAGCCTACACTCACTGGATATTTTTTGGTCATTGCACCATTTCCTGTAATCTAAACCATATTAATTGAATATCCCAGGACGTCGACTGTTTCTGAAATGCTGAAATCACCGTGTATCGTACCAATAATCATTCTACGGTCGTAGTAGCTTGTCACGTTTCTTCTATATTCTGAAGTGTTGATCATGTCTATATGCTATCCGCTATTTGCGTTAATGATCAGGGTTAGGCCTACCTATTGAAGTGGCCGGTGAGTGTATATTATATGGACATAAGCATGACGAATTGTAATTACTGCATGTATATTTATTGTCAACTCACTAAGCAGGTTACTGATGTCATTATTGATGATTATTTATTTTATTGAAATATTGGTTAATAATAATGTTATTAGATTTGTTTGTTTTTGTTCATGTTCATGTTCACGTCTTGTCCAGGATTGAACATTTATTCCTAAAGTCATCAGTTTGAAATTAATTGGCATGTAGCCTAAATGCCAGAGGCCTGTCTGGTTTCTTTGCGTGCATTGCCAGCTTTGTGGACATATCTGATGTAAGCATTTTTTTCAATAATTCTAAACTTGGCCTAATTGAGTATTTGACACACACACTTTATATTGAACTACATTTGAGGGGAAACCATGTAATGTTTCAATTTTTGTATAAAAAATAGACCTAAATGATAGTAAAGCTGTAGCTGTTACTCCACTTCCTTTAGGACCAAGTGGAAACACTGCTGGCCCCTGCAGTGTTAGCAGAGCATCTGGCGGTGTGCTGGCCGGTTGGGGTGGAGGAGGACGGGGAGAGAAGAAGAAGGAGGATCCGGGAGCTAGCGAAAACAAAAAGGGTCAGGCCTGGGACTTGGCAAAACGGGTAATGAACACCGTGATTCATTCGTTTAAAACCATTGCCCGTTATCATCCAAACCCTCTGTATAGGGTAACCTTTATCGGAACAGACAGTCATGAGAGTAGGCTGGCTGCACTCGATGGTGGTGGTGAGGGGAAACAGTGAGCCTTTTTTGTGCTTTTGCAGATGTGGTAACTGACTTGTGATTAGACGTTGTGATGTGCACTTGAACTTGGTGACCGCGTATTTGTAGACACGTCGATTGTTGAATGCCCGCCTGTCTAAAAATAACGGGTTTTTTATTCTTCTAATGGTTGTGGCCTAAACGGAACACAGTCCCAATGGGTTACATATGCTGATTTCCTCTTGCAAATACGTGTAAAACGTTGTCATTTTATGCCTTTAAGAATGACAAATGCAAGTGACCGGCAACCGAAATGTGAATTGATGTAGTTATTCATTACATTTAAATGTTATATTTTATAATATGTCTGATTTGTGCTGACAATGGAACAGTAGGCCGTAACATTGTAAGCCCACACATTTTTTGTATTTTAAAAGTAACACGTTATGTAGCTACAAAATCATCTTCCGCAGCATTTGTTTTCCCACGAACACATTGAAACATGCAACAACACGTGTAATAATTGTGACGTATATACAATGTGTATAAAATGCTATTAACTATTATAAACAGTTAAATTATAAATTTTGTGTTCATCCAAAACAGTATCAGAAAGTCTGACTGTCTTTGCGCGTGGTTGAAAATGTGACTCGAGCACTTTACCCCCGGCAGTAATCCGTAGTGTAGTTTAGTTGTGTTAATAGCAAGTTGAAACGTGGTCAATGACCAAATCACGAAGGAAATTTAATTTAAAACAAAAGTATTTGTATTGACTTCGGTAAAAGTATAACATTGACCTTCAACGCCAATTGTGTATAGGACTGTACATATGGATATCACTTGTGTACAAAGGTACTGCTGAGCTTTGGCTAGGCCTCCAATATAGCCACCAGTCTGCCCAAAGCAGAATGTTCAGGTTTGAAAAGAAGGCAATATTGACATCTAAACCACATGTATACTATTATATGCATATTCATGATAGTTTATTCAATATGTATCCTATTCACGTTCAATTCAAATCAATACAAAACCAGTATAATACAATATCTATAATGTATCAAATCTGCATTTTTCATTTCATTAAGGGTCTATGAATCAATTTGTTCTTAATTTTGCAGGGAAGGATCACCGAAGGATCACCTTTTTGTTCCTTTGATTTTATTTCTTTTATTTTGAAGCTTCTGATTTCCATTGAAAATATCATCTATACAATTTGCACTCTTGGCGATGCCGTCCAACACTGTTTCTACCCAACACACAGCTGTTTCTACCCAACACACAGCTGCATTCACAAGCTCAAACTACACCAGTGGTGCCCCTGGAAACAGAATGGTAAGAGAAAAACTGTTGTAGATTATAACTGCTGTAATAAAAGCTCTACAATTTTGTGACAAACTGTTAACTAACTGTTACCTGTTCATTACTGTTTTATTATAACATAACAAGCGTAATCAGAGCCTGTATTATTGATTGTTTAACCTAATACTGCAAAGAAATATTTGATTGGTTGGTTGATTGATTGAGTGATGTGGAATCCAGGGCATTTTGTATTCAAGTGATTCCACGTATGTCCAGTGTGCTCTCAGGTGAAATGCACAGTATTTCCATATTTGTTTTCGCATAGTTTCCACATATGCAATATACATCCATCAGATGTTGCCAATGTAGGTAAGGTTTTGTATCGTAGAGTTAATATGTATGCCACAAGGTTATACTACAAAGCATAAAATGTGTTGGCTGGATAACTACATTACCCGCAATGGATCTGTCATGGACAGAATGACCAAAATATGCAAGGTTAAGTTCAGTGTTGAACAAGTATAGCCGCCTATTACCCAAGTAAGCAACAGTGACAATTGCTGAATCCAAAGGGGCTTCATAAATACATTTGATTGATCTTTTTTGCCAGCCAACTCCATACAGCAGTGGGGGTCATGCTCTATTGATTAAATATACCCGCAATATCACCAATCACCTCGTCAGCACAGAGGAACATGATTCATTTGTGACCTGTGTCCATTGGTCATCTGTCTAACTAAAGCTTATGTAGCTCGGTCCTCTATTTATGGTTAACCGATTTATTAAAAAATCTATGTGGAGGCACCCCTGGATATTCTGGATGCTTATTAGTCAACACGGACAATACGAGTGGTGACTTGTATTGAGCTATCGCCTCAGAGATATCGACTTTCCCGTGACCCGTGTCATATAGGGTACAGTTATGTGGTCATTCGATTCTACACGATGCCTGGTGATACAGAATGAAGACAATATGACAGTAGCGGGTGTTCACTATTTCCAGAGACTGTGGCATGGACGTACGCGCTGGTCTCTGTCTCCATTGTGCGCAGATTACGCCTGTTAGAATGGTGCCCACCGTTTTGTGTTGGCCTGACGTAGGGGCGTTGGCTGATGTAGGCTGATGTAGGCTGAGCCAGCCTGCCAGCCGGGCGGGAGGGCGCTGCCGAAACCGCTCCACGCGTCTGTGCACTGGGACATTTCTCCTTCTGTACTCCTCTCCCTCCCCTCAGCCTCTCTCCTCGCTGCTCCGCTATCGCGGCCTGACGGTGTCCTGTTGCTAAGCAACAGCCATCGCTTTAAATAACCGACAGCCGATGCAAACAGTGGCGGTTACGCGAAAGGGGGTTTGTGGGGTGCACGCATGGCGGTGACGAGTAGTCCTTGTGTTTTATGTGATCACTGCTTTGCGGATCGCTGTTTTCACTTCTTCCTGTGACGTATTTATAAATCTGCTTTTGGTGTTTTTTTTGTGTGAATTTGGTAACAAAGAGGGTCTGTGATGGCTGCAAGGGCTTTCCTTATAAACAGCAGCAATAGGAAAGCGCATGCAGTTCCCTTATCTCGTCGGGAACCCCAAATGGTTCCCTATGTAGTTCACTACTTTTGACTAGGGCCCATAGGGAATAGGCTGTCTTTTGACTAGTGCACATAGGGAATAGGCTTTCTTTTGACTAGAGCCTATATGGAATAGACGTTCTTTTGACTAGGGCACATAGGGAATAGGCTGTCTTTTGACTAGAGCCTATATGGAATAGACGTTCTTTTGACTAGGGCACATAGGGAATAGGCTGTCTTTTGACTAGGGCCCATAGGAAATAGGCTGTCTTTTGACTAGGGCACATAGGGAATAGGCTGTCTTTTGACTAGGGCCCATAGGAAATAGGCTGTCTTTTGACTAGGACTCATATGGAATAGGCTGTCTTTTGACTAGAGCCTATAAGGAATAGACGTTCTTTTGACTAGGGCACATAGGGAATAGGCTGTCT
>JACXGK010006913.1:15039-27191 GCA_016801125.1 Novumbra hubbsi | reverse complement strand
TATGTTTAATACGCAGTTATAACGGTATGCCAGCCTATTCACAGTGTCGTAGTATCTTTAATACGCAGTTATAACGGTATGCCAGCCTATTCACAGTGTCGTAGTATCTTTAATACGCAGTTATAACGGTATGCCAGCCTATTCACAGTGTCGTAGTATCTTTAATACGCAGTTATAACGGTATGCCAGCCTATTCACAAACCACAGTTGTAGGCCAGATAATAATGCTAGATTGGACTGATCTGATTGGTTATTTCTTCCACCCAGATGACCATGGCTCTGGCGGACAGAGCTCTCGGGGCCATCATTGGATCAGCTGTTGCGGATGCAGCAGGTATCCAATAACCAACCCTCTATCGTAATACCCTATAATAGCATTTTAAGTTGATAGGGCACAATTGTTTTTCTCGACCACTGACCACCGCAGATCACGTCTAGTAGCCAGTCGCGTCGTTTAGGAGTTTCTAGTTAGACTTCGGACTATTGAGTCCACCTGGCATATGTCTCGAGATGTATGAGCTGAACCCATTAGTAGATAAGAAGACATGTTCAAATATGGAACTAGAAGTGGGTAATTATTATGAGCGTGATTAATATCAGTATAAACTTGAAACCTGATCCATCCCGTGCAGGCGAGCATTGTGTGTTTAAGATACTAAAGTGAATATACATGAGGGGCACACTTGTCTGGGCCTATTACAATGTTTTGAGACACCTTGGTGGACATCAGTAGTTCCTGTGGGAGGTTAGGGCGGTATGTCAGGGGAGTTCTGGGCCAAACACCATCTGTTGGGGTTACGGTAACCGAGTAACGGAGACCGCTGGTGTATATCAACACCGGGTACAGAATGTCATGCGCCTCATGTCTCATGTAGCCTTACGGAACCCCACCGACGGTACATCGCTTTTAGCTGCCTGGCTAGGAGTCATATTTTGAGACCGTCTCATGCTGCAACCTCTACCAGCATGGGGCCGGGATCCACGAGTGTCACGTCGAATAGCGTCCCCTGCGGCCACATAGTACAACACCACGTGGTTCTCACCCGCAGCGCAGCCGCTCCACTGGGTGTACGACTTGGACAAGCTGGACGGCCTGATGAGCGAGGCCCCGACACCTGAATTCAGGCCCGAGTCAGCCAACCCCTTCTACCGCCAGGCGACAGGGAGTCAGAGTTGCTACGGGGACCAGTCCTTCGTGCTGCTGGAGTCGCTGTCGGAGTGTGGAGGTGGACGGCTGTTTCGGTTTGGTCTATGCTGTCCATCGTGGCCTGTGCTTCCCTTGAGAAGAACCGTGTCCTCTACTCAGATTCAGAGCCCTTTGTTTGGTTCCCATGTGTTCAGGTCTGAACGTCCACGACCTGAGGAAAAGGATGTATAGGTTCTTTGGGCCCCGGTCGGAGTACGACATCCCCGCCAACGATCCGTACAGGGACAGGAGTGGTAAGGCAACAGCCCCCAGCGCCGCCAGGACAGAGTGAACACACACACACTTCATAGAGCATGACAAGCAGGCTGAATATAGAAACCTCCGGAATGCAACCAACATGACAAAGAGTATTTTTAGGAGGTGAATATCCTGTGGCCGTTCCCTAACATCCACCATGACCTAACCCTGATTCCTTCCACCGTGTCCGGGAATGTTGCCCCTAATTGGCCTCTTTAACAACACAAATGTTCTACTTCTGTGTGTCCCGAAAGCACCAAGACCTAACCTGCCCATTGATGGACCATGGAGGCACGCGAGTCTGAAAAGCTTCATCAGAAATATTGACGCCGGCAAGGAAGAAACGGGTAAACTAAAGAATCGCTCCCCGACATTGTGGGCAAACGGTCCCAGAGACCCAAGCGTCCCCACGAGTAACCCCCGCTGTCCCCCAGGCTGCGAGACGGACAATCAGCCGGATGGGATAGCGAAACTGGCTCCCATCGTGGCCCGTTACGCCGGGAAACCCCACCTGCTGGCGAAGGTGGAGGAAGCCGTCCGCGTCACCCAGAACAACGACGCCTGTGTGGCTGAGACCCTGGCAGCCGCCAGGTCCGTTGGGCGTGGAACGCTGGAAGACCCCCGGCTACTGTGTTCACATGTCCTTCCACTCTGTAACACCGTTGTAATGAGTCTGAATGATCTGTCATTCTGGACCGTTAAATGGGGAAGAAGATATTTACACCGAATGTGCAATCTGAAATAAACCTTTTGTGTAAAAGGGACACATTATGAACAGGGAATACCCACCTTTTCTGAACCTGTTGCCTGGTATTTTTTTTTTATGACAATTGCCTTCGTTGTTTCCCAGGATACTGGAGCATTTTATTCTGAACGGTCCCGACGACAATGTTCTGGACGCTGTGCTGGATCAGCTCACTGACCCGGACAGGAGGCAGCCACAGGACCTGGACAAAGCTGTGGTTGGTATGTGACCCACTGACTGGGAGATGCACCCTTACCTCACCACCTGGGGTCATGTGACTGGGACATGCACCCTCCCCTCACCACCTGGGGTCATGTGACTGGGACATGCACCCTCCCCTCACCACCTGGGGTCATGTGACTGGGAGATGCACCCTCCCTTCACCACCTGGGGTCATGTGACTGGGAGATGCACCCTCCCCTCACCACCTCAGGTCATGTGACTGGGAGATGCACACTCCCCTCACAACCTCAGGTCATGTGACTGGGTCACAATAGGGTGGAATGTGAGGCTTTGATCTCTTTGTTTGGAAGTGGAAGTTGGGAAGTCCATCTTTACTTTCTTTCTCAGGGAAGGATCTCCCCAGCTTGTTATTAAGGAATGCCTACAAAATAACGTTTTTAATTTATTTGCATTTCAAATTAATTACAATGGGTTGTCCCTAGACTAAGCCCAAATGAATGTATTCATTATTACAACTACTTTTAAAAAGTTTATCCGGCACCGCCAGTAGAGGAAGAGCCTGGCTCCACTCCACGTTTACACGCCTTGTAGGTTACAGACATTTTATGAAACACATTTACCGGACTGATTGAATTTGTATATAAACAACAAAATAAAAAAACATTTCCAAACCGAAATGTTCTGCTGTTACTTCCCATTACAATTGTCCTGTATCAACTTCAATAAACAAATTCAGATGCAACCCCATCTGTATCACAATGTCATACTGTACTATTTGCATTATGCTCAAACAAGACTAGCTATTCCTTCACAGTTAGTGATGTGTCTGTATATCTTCTAGTTCTAACCCATCCAAAACATACCTACACATTGCAAGTCAATTTGTGAGTAGATGATTCTGCTGTCGTTCCAAAATGCTGCTCTAATATAGTAAAAACAGCTTGTGCCCTTTGTCCAAACCCAGAGGGCCTAGCTGGATTTGTCTACCCAGAGACAATCGAAGAACAATTCTGATTGGTTATTCTTCTCTCCTTAATATTAACCCCTTCTCTTACCAACACAAACTCAAGATACTGAATGGCGATAGAAATGCAGATGAATGGACAGATTAAAGCAATACAAATTGAATTCAATGATTCCAAGTGGTAGTATGTGAGCCAAACACATTGTATTATTCATGAGGGTGTTTCTGCCTGGGTCTCATCCCAGACAGCCTTGATGGCCACCAGGGGCCGCCAGAGGACCGCATGGCCTTGCATCAAACGCTTCCCCATATAATGAAGAGAGATGAGATGATCACTGACATTCTGTTTCAGGCCACATCTATCAAGTAAAGGAGAATCTGACCAAGGCACACCAGGACATCATTCCCAGCATATTCCCCAACAGCTGAGGTAAACCAACTCTCCCCGCAAATAATCCTAGTCTAGTCTTCGACAAGGCACGGTCACTTTCCCCTAACCGGTGACCTTTTCCTTTCGGGGACGATGCGTTCCCCCAATGACCGCCGGAGCTGTCTGGGCTCTGTCCGTCGACGGTGTCCGAGCGGCGTTCCGACCGCGGTTGTGGTTGTTGGATGTGGTGACCGCTAAGCGGCCAGAGTGAGTTGTGTTTCCGGGTTCTTCTGGTCCAACCGTGTTGTGGGTCCTGTTGTCCAGGCCTACCTGGCGCCTTCCAAGCGGCCCTGCACGGGGTCCTGACGGCCAAGGAGTTCCACCAGGCGGTCCGGGACACCATGGTCTGCGGGGGCTGCAGCTGTAGCAGGAGCTCCTTCATCGGGGCCTGTGTAGGGGCTCAGGTATTGGCAACACCCACGCTCCTCTCCTCACGTCAGGTTTCTGTCAGAGTTTGTGCTTTAATTTGTTTACATCCGCGGGGTTACTACTGTGCGTGTAACCAACAATAGACACTGTCTGTTTCACACAGACTGGATTACAGAGTGTGTGTGTGTGCGTGTGTGTGTCTCAGGGACACTCAGTGTCTGGCTCCCCCTGTCTCAGAGCCCCACATATGTGATTCGCTGTCTGCATTTCAACGCACGCACGCACACACACACAGACACACACAGACACACACAGAAACCCAAACTGTGTATCTCAACCTCTCTTTCCTAACATTTAAAGGCTCAAGTGAACTGCTTAAACTTTGCATACATACAAGTGATTACATGATGCATACAACTGTTGTCTAACCGTCATCAGGTGAAATAACAACATTATTTTATACCTTCAACATTATTTATTAGAAAATACCTTCTTACACAAAGGATTCATTGAAACCCTCCATTAGCAATGTTCAAGCGGTGACTTAATTGGACGACAGTACCAAGAGCTCCTGCTTAAATACAACAAAGCGCCAGACCCAGAGACGACGCGGTGGAGGATAGCTGCATCCGTTGGTGTTTCCGACTAACCCGTCTGGTCTGTGTTTGGTCCCTCCCTCAGATTGGGCTTCAAGGCATCCCCAACTCATGGAAGACCAAGACGCTACGATACCCATCCCTCCTGGAACACGCCAAGAGGGTGACCCAGGGTCTTCAGCAGTAGACAGCCCCTCCTGACCACCGTGTGCTCGGTGCTCTTGGAACATCTCCCCTGGGTTTTGCTGCAGCATCATTTTCCTTCTGTGAGGAACTGGTCAAATGAAGATAGCACACCTGCATGCTGTATACTTTGGCGAGACCACACTACAATGCCACCCCTCATTCTGCTAGGACACTTTTACGGACAGATGTGCTTTGACAGAACATTTAATGAAAGTTGCCAGTCTAAACTAGTTCTGCTAAGGGGTTGGAACCGGATGCCAATTGTTCTGTTAAAACAACATGTCGCACGGAGGTGTTCGTACTTGTTTTATTCAATGAAGGTAGCTCTGTAATAAAGCCCTCTATATGAGCGCTTTGAGACATGTGAATTGTTGCGTTAATATTTTGTAAATTAAATGTTCAAACAAATCTTTGAAAACCACAGCTAGAATGACAATTGGAGGCCAAACGTGAAGAAATTTTGCGATTTGGGTTGGATTTTAAGTGTACAATGTAATTGTGGTTCTTGTTAGATTGGGGTTAGTTGAAATGCAAAATACATAAAAAAAAAAAAAAAATAAAGTGAAATGTAGGTCAAAATACTCCCAAAATATACGTGTCAAAATACAACAAAATTATGTGTCAAAATACTTCCACATTATGTGTCAAAACACTCCCACATTAGATGTTCTGCGCCTTTATGACCTGTGGCCACACACACACACCCTAAATCTATGACCATAACTCTGTACTAGAGGATTAGACTGTAGTCTGATTAAACATGTTCTCCTTCCACATATTTCCAGACCTCAAATAAGAACTGAACAACCCAGCCTGACCTCCTTTCCAATCTGTAAACCAGCCACACAGCTCATCATGTACACACTGTTGGATCATTCACACAAAAGCACACACACACACACACACACACACACACAGGTATCTATATTAAAACCTTTTACAGGCGGTATTTTTCCAAAGAGATGCTACCTTTTAATATACTGTCTTGGTGCTTTGAACGTCTGCTTTTTCATAACACAGGACCATAGGGCAGAGTTGGAGTAGCGGTGGAATATAACCATTTTCTTTACCCATGTCTATAAAAAGAGGCCATTGTTTCTTTTTCAACTGCGCAGTTGACCAGTTTTGTTTTGGTTTCAGTTCTTTCAATAAAAAAAATACTGAATGCACAGCAGTCACATGCCAGTCAACCATAATGCACAGCAGTCCCATGCCAGTCTGCCGGTCAACCGTAATGCACAGCAGTCCCATGCCAGTCTGCCATTATGCACGGCAGTCACATGCCAGTCTGCCATAATGCACAGCAGTCACATGCCAGTCTGTCGTAATGATGCTGATCAGCCTCAAACTAGCATCTCAAAAATCATGACAGGCAAACACACTACTGTCTGGCTGACATTGGGTTGACATTTGTGCGTTTCTTTTAGAAAGCAGGTCCTGGGAACATGTTAGCAGAGAAGATTGGCCACCATATTAATGCATGCTAATCTCTCCCTAAACCACCAATGCTTACTAAATCCGCCTGCACAGTTGATCTCAATTGCAAACATCACTGGCCATCCCATAACCCAGTTTGTAGTGCTATGATTTAATAGCTCACAAATTATATTGTAAGATAAACTCTAAAAGCATTTGATAATGTATCCTTGACCAGAGAACTGTTCACCAGTTCAAATCCTGACAGATCCTTCTCTATGTCACTGGGGTCACAGCCCGGACCTGACTGCTTCCTGTTTGTCCTGGCTGGGGTCTCTGGCCCTCTCTATGTCACCGGGGTCACAGCCAGGACCTTACTGCTTCCTGTTTGTTCTGGCTGGGGTCTCTGGCCTTCTCTATGTCACCGGGGGTCACAGCCAGGACCTGACTTCTTCCTGTTTGTTCTGGCTGGGGTCTCTGGCCTTCTCTATGTCACCAGGGTCACAGCCAGGACCTGACTTCTTCCTGTTTGTTCTGGCTGGGGTCTCTGGTCTTTTCTATGTCACCGGGGTCACAGCCAGGACCTGACTGCTACCTGTTTGTTCTGGCTGGGGTCTCTGGCCTTCTCTATGTCACCGGGGTCACAGCCAGGACCTGACTCTGCTACCTGTTTGTTCTGGCTGGGGTCTCTGGCCTTCTCTATGTCACCGGGGTCACATTCAGGACCTGACTGCTTCCTGTTTGTTCTGGCTGGGGTCTCTGGCCTTCTCTATGTCACCGGGGTCACAGCCAGGACCTGACTGCTTCCTGTTTGTTCTGGCTGGGGTCTCTGGCCTTCTCTATGTCACTGGGGTCACAGCCAGGACCTGACCGCTTTCTGTTTGTTCTGGCTGGGGTCTCTAGCCTTCTCTATGTCACTGGGGTCACAGCCAGACCTGACTGCTTCCTGTTTGTTCTGGCTGGGGTCTCTAGCCTTCTCAATGTCACCGGGGCTCACAGCCAGGACCTGACTGCTTCCTGTTTGTTCTGGCTGGGGTCTCTGGCCTTCTCTATGTCACTGGGGTCACAGCCAGGACCTGACCGCTTTCTGTTTGTTCTGGCTGGGGTCTCTGGCCTTCTCTATGTCACTGGGGTCACAGCCAGGACCTGACTCTGCTTCCTGTTTGTTCTGGCTGGGTTCTCTAGCCTTCTCTATGTCACCGGGGTCACAGCCAGGACCTGACTCTGGGGGCATCTGTACTCAGTTGTCCCTTATTGGGGAGCCTATTTCAGTTGCCTTGTTCTGTTCAGTCTTTGTTGGATCATTCGTTTGAGTTAGTTAGATCTTGTTGGATTATGTTTGGCTTGTTTGGAGTTTCTTTGAGCTTGTTTCAGGTTGTAGCCTCTATTGCAGCCAATCTTCGTTTGTTGTTTTCCCTGCGTGTTGTTCCAGTTGAAGATAAATACACAGTGTTCTTCTCATCACCTCTGCGGCTGCGTCCTGACTCCTGGCCTCAGCATGACACCATTACTTAAAAGTCCTCTTTTTTATTTGAAACATTTGCTAACCCTTTTTTCTTGTCATGTAATGTAGCTTACCTCAACACCCATCTTGATTGTCCTGATCCTCGGGCCAACTTCTCAAGAGATTCAGGGAAGTCTGGGTTTAATTCAAACTTCATTTGCAGCCATTTACATCTTCCAGGTGGCTTTTAAATGTATTGAGCTTGCAAATCCATTAGAATAGCTATAAACCGCCCAGGCTTTTGAAGTCTATACTGGCACTACTCATCTCACACTTCACAGATTCATTTGGAAGACACGTCTCCACTAGCATCAAGTGTGGTTTAAGCGATGTGCCTGTCACTCTAAGATTGACCATGAATTACAATGCCTCCATATCCGGCATCCCAGATAACCCCTTGTTAAGTATTAATCAAACAAATCAATTTGATTTTTACATCAACATTCGTCACAAAGTGCTTTTACCAAAACACCCAGCTTGTAGACTTGTGGACTTCTATTTTGAAATGGTTGAAATGCATTTGGAATTCCCCTGTGACTTCTACATGGCAGAAACATCTTGAACATATTTTATGTCATTCAGCAGCTGGTCTCAAGATGCTACCCAACTCAGTCAATGGACATGCTAATGAAGTAGCTATCAGCCAAGTCAGTGCTTGAAGGAAGAAATTGCATTAAACTGTTAATTCAAATCAAGATAATTAATCTATATTTCGACTTCCAATCCTCTGAGTAATATAGATGTTGTTCATTATTAATTAAAGATTTGCATTTGGCGTCCTCTCTAATTGTTAACAAAATCTATTCCCTGCTTGTTTCATTGTGCATTAGACTTTTACACATGCAAATGCTATTAGAGATGAGTGAGATGTGTATTGCACACACACACACACACACTTGCCCACTGAAGAATATGCTCCTCCCACGTCAGGTAAAACAGGGTGCAAACTACTTTCGTTTTCAGAAAGTTCCGGAGCTTACTATAAACCCTCTAGCACATGGTTACAGTTTGTTTCCACTTAAGACGTCTTCAAAACCTCCAGGATCCATTTGGTCGGCGCTGTGAACGGGACGGCCCCAGAAAACAAGTCATCTGCTGTATTCCAGCAGCTTCCGGGGGAACACAGTGACAGTGATTGAATTGAAGAAAATGGCTTCCGGGTGCTCTTTTGAAGAAGATCTCTCGTGTCCTGTGTGCTGTGACATTTTCAAGGATCCAGTCCTGATGCCGTGTGGTCACAGTTTCTGTAAAATATGTCTGCAGAAATCCTGGAAGGAGAAAAAGTACCGGGAATGCCCAATGTGCCGGGGTAAATGCTCCAAAATCGAGCCTGCTCCTAACCTCAACCTAAGGAGCCTGTGTGAGACCTTTTTAAAGCCACAACTGGATGGTCCGAACCCTTCAAAGAGATGCAAGACAAGCCCAGAGACACTCTGCCATTTGCACTGTGAGAAATTGAAGCTCTTCTGCCTGGATGATGACCAACCCATCTGTGTGGTGTGTCGGGACTCACGAAACCACAAAAGCCATAACTGCAAGCCAGTAGATGAGATGGCCCAGGATCTGAAGGTGGGTCGGATTCATTGTTATGAAACTGGGTCGTGTGGGTTCAAGACGGTTTTTAACTGGCCAGCACAGACACACCCGTGTCTGGTAACAGTTCTATTTGATTTGTCGGAACGATCACTGCTGGAATGATCACCACAACTTTTAGCAAGAATGAGAGAAAACTCTTTAGCACAATTAACAGTTTCAGGAAGATTTACGTGCAATAATTTACTTGAAAGAAGATTTATTAGTTCCCTTCCACCAAAATGACAGGGAAGTATCCCTAAAGAGTCATATTTACATTCAATACTTATAACAATTGGGTGGAGACAGGATATTAGCATTTTCACCCAATGCAAATAACACGTCATCCTGTCCCAAATGGCAAAAGGGCCCTATTGAATGGCCTCATTCCTATTGATATAAGAACAATACATTGCCCAGATCGTCTCCAAGGTTTATGATGCCATTAATTAACATTCCTCATACTTATCCAAAGTGGCTTCAACAGTATCTGTTATATTACCATAACAAAGCACACGTGTTGTTTGTTGTATTTATCTACCCAGACATCTCTCCCCGCCCTGTTTCTGCCTAAGGTTTAGTTCAGCACTGCAGGGGTTCGTTTGTATGGATCAGTATGTAAAGTTTTTTTTTCATGTGGAATCTCCGTAAATCAACCACAGTTCCCATTCAGACCAAGTCCAGCGAGGTCATGTTATTTTCATAATGGACATTTGTTGGAATATATTCACTTTCACCTGTCAAAAGGTATGAATCCAAGCATTCCAGGCTGACTACGGACATGAGAGGGAAACCTAAAAGTCAGAAGTTAAAAAGCGACCTTGCACTCAAGATCTAGTAATTTACACTTTCACTTTCAAGTCAGTCAGTCATGTTTGTTTATTTTAAAGATGTTTCATTTAGATGACGCAGTGATTCCCTACACAAATCAATTCTTATTTTCTCACTTGAATAGAAATGTAGTGAACTGTGTGCAAATTTTTTGCATCCAAGGAAATGACAGAGGGATTCTGATGATTCCTGTCTCTGGTGTTACTGATGGAGAGAGACAAGGCAGATTCTCCATTCAACAACCAAGCCCGGTCAGAGAATTCTCCCCATTTGGGATATGCTGTTTATGCCCCTAACGTTATTTCTAGGTGAATAAATACTGTGATCTCAATCGTCCCCGGTACTACAGACAGGTATTTTGGGGCCTTTTCGAATGTTACACTGTAAAAATGTAACATGTTGCCACTGTAATTCTAGCTCTGCGTCCGACTGAACTGTGGAGATCAGTTTACTTTTAATTATGCAAATATGTTACGTACACGAACCAATAAGCTCTAGGCAATATGTGGACATGCCACACCCAACACAGAGCCAAGAAAATTGACATAATTCACCTACGACGGTGCTAAGGAAATGACACAGCATTTCTGTTCTGGGGACGGGCTCAAGACCATTCTATCCACCAATCAGCATAGTGCATGTAAAAAACATTCTTTGCATTGTTTTCTATGCCTCTAAACAAAATGGCTGAGCCTTAGGGACGTCTCAGGGAGAAGAAAGTTTTGCACTATACTGTTTTAGATTATTTTCATTGAATAAACACCCTGATTGATAACACTTACAGTGATTGTACTTTTACACAGACTGCATAAGGGTGTTAGTAAGACAGTGGGGGATTTTAGGGCGTGAGTCAGATGAGTACAAAGGTTGGGGATTTTAAACAGTCAGGTGAGGAAGTTGCCGGTAGTTTCCATCAGAATCCTAGCAATGTGATGACAAGCAGAATGAAAGGTAAGATAACAAGCCCCAAAATATGTTCAAAAATATTTGTATTCGGAATGATAATGACGTTTTGTTTTGAGTGCAACATTTTATGTAAAAAACATGAAGGTTCCACTGTAAATGTCTAACATGAAGGTTTTACTGTGAATGACTAAACTGATGCTTTTGACTTCTTTCAAGCCCTTTACTCAATGTTTCTTTGCAGGTGGAACTCAAGATCGCCCTGAGGCCCATACAGCAGAAGCTAGACATCTATAATAATGTTAAACAGGGTCTCGATCAAAGGGTTGAACATATAAAGGTATGTTATGTTTTCAAATATTTCCATTACAAGCTATAAAATAAACAGCTTCCAACTTAAACACAATAAGTGCTTAGAATAAAGAGTGAGAAGCCCATATCCCCCCCCCACAAAAAAAGACTCCCTGTGCTTAAGGTTACATGTTACAATCCAGATAATTAATGTGGCTCTCCGCCATGAGGTCTCTGCTGAAACCACATTTCCAACCTGTGACCGTGAGGTTACAAAATATGTGAATAGAAAAACAAACGCGAGGGCCGCTGTTCCGTGGTCACGCCGTCCTCCCACTGTCTTCAGAGCCAGGTCCTCAGTACCGAGCGGCAGGTTAACCGGGAGTTTGAGAAGCTCCGCCTGTTTCTACGCGAGGAAGAGGACGCCAGGATTGCTGCACTGAGGGTGGAAGAGGAACAGAAGTGTCAGGGGATGAAGGCCAAAATAACGGAGATTTGTGGAAAAATAACCTTACTAGCGAACACGATCGGCACCATAGAGGAAGAGATGAGAGCCGAGGACGTGGTCTTTGTGAAGGTGAGGACCACGATCTCTGAGCTACTTGGAAAGCAATTGTACCTCATTGGTTTCTATTTTCATGACTCAAGTTTTTCCCACTCCACAGAACTACAAGGTCATCATGGCAAGGTGAGTGTTCTCAGCCCCCCCCCCCCCCCC
>JACXGK010006913.1:0-14939 GCA_016801125.1 Novumbra hubbsi | reverse complement strand
TGTACGGTAAGCCCACGTCCCACTAGCCAGCGGTGCCTGATCTTGTGAAGCCACTTCTTAGTATGGAAACGTTGTAATCGTCCATCGTGCGCGGATGAAGTAGGTTGAGGATGAGGCAGTTACACGGTGTAATGCAGCCGTACGGAGATGCTCATTCCACAGAGAGATTCACATGCTCCTTGAGGAGAGCCAAGGAAAGGCCACGGGCCTATGTGCCCTCCACATGACATGACAACTTCATCCACTCATCATACAGACCTTGGGAGTAGGGGTAGCAACAGGAGTACAGATCAGATAAAAACACATCTGTGGTCCTTCACACACACACACACACACACACACATAGTAATCCAAACTGTCTACATTTTTATTCATCAGCCTCTCTCTTGTTCCTCCATAGCAACCAAATGGAAAAAAATCAAAGACAAACAAAGTGTTTAGAAAAATATGTTTACTAAAGATTGGCAGTAAATATAGTTCTCCCTTTTTTAGTTTCTGTGTCCCCGGAACCCAGCACAGCCAACCCGTGCCTCCCACTGTTTGATGATCTGACTGGTGCCATGTTGAGTCAAGAGATGGAGCCGCTTTCTGACAACACATGGAGCTTTGACTATTTGGAATGGATCCTGAATCCTGAGGAAGTGGTCTAAGGCACAATACAAGCCAGCACGAGTCCGCCAGAGGAAGGGAGGTGTAAGGACGGCTCACTGGTGGAATGTTTATTATTATGAAGGAATAGGTAATGTCATGGTCAGCTATTCCAATTAGGGTGAGACTGAACCCCTAGAGGCTCAGGGTTCAGCTGGACTGGGACAGAGACCCTAGAGGCTCAGGGTTCAGCTGGACTGGGACAGAGGCCCTAGAGGCTCAGGGTTCAGCTGGACTG
This sequence comes from Novumbra hubbsi, assembly GCA_016801125.1. NCBI lineage: Eukaryota > Metazoa > Chordata > Actinopteri > Esociformes > Umbridae > Novumbra > Novumbra hubbsi. The sequence continues at coordinate 14,053 of JACXGK010006913.1, read as the reverse complement.
GGACCAAAACCCTAGAGGGTAAGGGTTCAGCTGGACTGGGACAGAAACCCTAGAAGATCAGGATTTAACAGGACTGGGACAGAAACACTAGAGGGTCAGGACTTATCTGGACTGAGACAGAAATCCTGGAGGGTCATGGTTCCCCTGTAAGTGTCTCACTAGTTCTATATAATCCAGAGAGAGAGAGATGTTCCGTTTATATCCATATAGAGAGTTGTTCCACATAATTATAATGTCCTAGTTGTTTTAAATTGTGTGTCATTAAGTGTCATTAATAACCTGCTGTTTAATTATTATACAGTAAAGTATGTCAACCAATGTTTTTTTATTTTATTCATTATTCGTTATACCAGATTCTGTATTCAGTATTTTTGTATATTGCTTTTGTCATTGTAAAAAAAAAAAAAATCTAGATGTTTGAATTTGTATTTTTCACTGATGTTTAACATTTTAACATACAAGCCCATTTTAAAATTTTAACCAGATGCAGAACTAAAAGCCGCAACGTTGAACAAGTGAAGAAGACTGTAAGGACCTTCTGCTACTGTTGTTCCAATGGCGTATTCATTCAGCTGCATCTGGTTGGGAGGGCGTATGTCTATTTACATGTTTGTGTTATTTATACTCTCCTGTAGTAATGTATGGCCTCATCTGTTTGTAAAAAATATTTTATTATTTATCAGTCATTTATGGCCTCATCTGTTTGTAAAATGTCCGTTCATGATACGGTGCCGGAGAAAATCCCCCCTGCCTCTTATTAGCTTGACTCCTGTAGTTACTAGAGACGTCCAGAAGAGGGCGCGCTAGGTCAGGTATTGTAGAGAGGTGCCATTCTTCATGCTTTCTGAGCGCAGGAACATGAAAACATAAAGAAAGTTCCCAATTGTCTTTTTGTCACAGACAGTATGTGACATTGGAGTGCCGGCCCTCCTGATACACAGAATGGAAGTGGGGAACATACAACATACATGTTTTTCATTTGATCATACAGGATAATAAATTAAAAACATATTATAAAACACCATTACAGGGTTTCATTTACTGAATAGATTTGTTTGGTCCCCTGTCTGACTGTCTGATCCCAATTGCATAGCCAATAATACAGTCAATCTTATTGTATCTCTCTCTCCCTGGAAGAATGAAGGTTGATAACATGTCCCGCTTGCCGGACTACAGTTAGAATGAAGGGTTGATAACATGTCCCGTTTGCCGGACTACAGTAAGAATGAAGGATTGATAACATGTCCCGTTTGCCGGACTACAGTAAGAATGAAGGGTTGATAACATGTCCCGTTTGCCGGACTACAGTAAGAATGAAGGGTTGATAACATGTCCCGCTTGCCGGACTACAGTAAGAATGAAGGATTGATAACATGTCCCGTTTGCCGGACTACAGTAAGAATGAAGGGTTGATAACATGTCCTGTTTGCAGGAAAGCAATGTCAATAGATGCCCTGTTTCACTTTGCTATGGGTGAGGTCTTCACTCAGTTTCAGCTAAGAGGTGAGGCGGATTCCAGAGACCAGGGCAGGTCTGATGGGCTCTGTGGTCTGCACGGTGAGACACTGAGGCTCTTCTGTCAGGAGGATAAAGGGCCTGTCTGTTTGGTGTGTCGGGATTCAAAAACACATAAAAGCCATGACTGCACACCGATAAAAGAGGCAGCTTCTGATTGTCAGGTATGTGTTTTGTTCATTTCAGTTGTCAAGATTTATTTCTAATGTATGAACATTGTCCAGTGAGTGTGTGTTTCTGTGTTTCCAAGACCAAAATTCTTGTGACAGACATGTTGTGACAAACATGAAACCCAGGAAATAGAATTCTATTTTATAAACTAGTGAACTTATGTAGCTAGCAAGAAATATTATAAATATTGATTCTATTCTACATACAGAACTAGTGAACTCATGTGGCGCTACTTGGCGGCATCGGATCCACTGATACATAACGTCCCAGAGGTTCTCAGCTGGACTGGGGAACGTGTGCGACACCCCAAGGATCTGCCTTCCCAGACATCGCCGACACACCGCCAAACTGCTGGATGAGGTTGCAGGAAGCTTAATCTTTACCACGGTTTCTCCAGACTCTTTTACATCTGTCACATCGGTTCAGTGTGAACCTCATCTGCGAAGAGAACGGGGCCCCAATGGTGGACCTGACAATTCTGGTGTTCTCAGGCGAATGTCAAGGGAGCTGGGCTGTGAGCACAGGTCCCACTAGATGCCAGGGCCTCATGCCACCCTCGTGGAGTCAGACAGTTTGGTCTGAAACATGCACCTCGCTGGAGATCATTTGGTTCTGGAGATGCTTCTACGACCCTGTCCAGCTCTCCCAGTGTAAAGGCCCGCCTCCACGCTCTAGCGACTGTACTGGGAAACACAGCAAACCTACATGCTGCCAGTAGTGACAAGGACACTAGCAAAATGTAAAACTAGAGAACAATCGGTTAGGAAAGATAAGGAGAGAACAATTGCCTGTGGCCACTGCCTGCAAAACCATTCCATTTTGGGGGATGTCTTGCTGTTGCCTCTCATTTGCACCAAAACAGGTGACATTGATTGGTGACAAGTGCTTATACTTCCTAACCGGACAGATCGATATCCCTGAAGTTGTAATTGACACAGTGGTTATATTGTGATGTGCCCCACCTCAGACGTGCTTAACTATCTTGTCAATATTGCACACATGGCGTCAACATGTCATAGACAGACGACCAGGACAAGATGTGCGGACCAGCCACTGACATCCAGCCACTGACATCCAGGCACTGACATCCAGCCACTGACATCCAGCCACTGACATCCAGCCACTGACATCCAGCCACTGACATCCAGCCACTGACATCCAGCCACTGACATCCAGCCACTGACATCCAGGCACCGACATCCAGGCACCGACATCCAGGCACCGACATCCAGACACTGACATCCAGACACTGACATCCAGGCACTGACATCCAGACACTGACATCCAGACACTGACATCCCCATAGCAGACAGGAGTAACTACTCTGAGTAGCTTAATCTACACCGATTCAAGTTACAGACGTTGTCTTATTAAGAAAGATCTTACACAGGTCAAACTTTTTGAAAAATACACATATTTATGGGGAAAATGTGCCCTCTGGAGTCTGACGGGAAGTATTTATTTATATTCTAACAGAGATGGAAATACTGGCATAAAAAATCCCCAAAACAGTCAAGCATTCTCACTCCTGATTGTCCTGAACCTTCGTCAGAAAGATATCAACTGGTGGAGTGTGGATTATTACGACAATAAATATGTGGCAAGTTCCCCATCCGGACCGGACGTCACCATTCCAGTGAGAAATAAACCCCAGAGGGTCAGGGTCCAGCTGGACTGGAACAGAGGAGAGCTGTCATTCTCTAACCCTGATAATAAAACACACATACACACATTCAAACGCGCCTTCAACAAGAGAGTCTTTCCGTGCATTTTCAATGGCTGCGAACTGCACCCATTGAGGATCTTCCCATGGAAGGTTTCTGTAAAGAAGCCTGGTCGTAGACTGTTACCCCAACAGCAAACATAGACCACTAGTAGTCTGGGCATTAGTGTTAGTCTGGGCATTAGTGTTAGTTTGGGCATTAGTGTTAGTCTGGGCATTAGTGTTAGTTTGGGCATTAGTGTTAGTTTGGGCATTAGTGTTAGTCTGGGCATTAGTGTTAGTCTGGGCATTAGTGTTAGTCTGGGCATTAGTGTTAGTTTGGGCATTAGTGTTAGTTTGGGCATTAGTGTTAGTCTGGGCATTAGTGTTAGTTTGGGCATTAGTGTTAGTCTGGGCATTAGTGTTAGTCTGGGCATTAGTGTTAGTTTGGGCATTAGTGTTAGTCTGGGCATTAGTGTTAGTCTGGGCATTCATGAGTAACACTAACAGAAAGTGTTATGACAGAGAGAGAGAGACTGAGAGTGATAGAGAGTGATAGAGAGTGATAGCGTGAGACACAGAGGGGGAGATATACTAAAGTAAACACCTTTTTGTGGTGGAGTATTGCAAAATGTATACGCATATTTAACATTTTAATAGAGTGTTCTAAATATAACGTTTTGTTAATTGTTAGAATAATGCTCTCTATGTTGTGCTTTTAATTGAAATAGAGGGATAATTGATACATGTTATACTTATACACATGTTCATCACATAATCACATTTTAAACATTACAGTTTTCCCTTCTAGGTCAGAGATAACTGGTTCTGTACATTGGACTTTGGGACACATTTCTTGTTTTTCTTTTTTCAGGGCTCTGTGTTGTAGCAGGTCTCAGATTAAAAAATGAACAAAAATGTGTCATTAACACAATGCTTTTGGCCTTCATTTTTAAGGGACAATACCAACCAGTCTTAAAACATTTTGTTGTGGTGTTAGGAAAGGTGGGGAAGTTGCGGTGTTGGGAAATGTTAGGACATTTAATGGGGACTGGGGCTTTGAGCTGATGGCTTCTGAAGGCTGTTGGGGGGGGGGGCATCCATTGTCACCAGAAGCCATTTGCCTTCTCCTCGTGTTTATTATTCTGTTCAGGTACGTCAAAGCGTGTTGTAAAACTTAAAAACAAGTATACGGAATGTTTTAGAACATACATACAAAAACTGGCTGAGCTGTGTGTCAAAACCAATGTTAGCGTCTGTGGAAGGAACTCCATTGTCATTCTATTAAAAAATCACTTGTCACCAAAATGTGCAGAAGGTTTTTAAAGCACACATTGTATCCACCCTGCCTCTATGGTGAGGTACCTGCTTCTATGGTGAGGTACCTGCATATTAGCAGAAAGGCACAAGGTGTACAACTGTGTAGCTTACAGGCAGTAGTGTGGTTTTGACCGTGCTTTCATTATAAAAATGTTTACTGTGGCTTTGTAAGTGAAAAAGGAAACAAGCAGGTCCACTCCATAGCCTCATTATCACCCTCTCAAGGACTTATTAGACCACAGAAACTAGGTGGGAGACTTTCAGGATGTGGAACAGCAGAAAAAATTGCCTATGGATCAGCTTTCCAAGAGAAGGATCTCAGACGTATGATGTCCCACAATATGTTCCAGGATACTGCTGTCCACACGGGTCATCACAGCTACTGTAAAATACAATCAAAAGCCAGATGGGATCAATGCATCTCTTTAAACCTGGCGTTGAGTGACCTTTTTCAGTCTTCTGTTATAGCTTCACAGAACTTTGCCTTCAGATATCGAGGTCTGCAGTTTGGAAGACTAGGTGAAGGCCGGTCCCAAGGCAGCCCGCCCCCTACTGGCCTTCGTGTGTAGCACATTTATTAACTACAGACGGCAGTTTAAACTTGAATGAAAACATTGAGAAAAAAACCGTAATAATCAGTAATGGTTTTTATTTCAATATATAAAAAGATGTATTGTTCCATTGAGACTATTAGTACCGGAGCAGAGACCAAACGAAGCGCGGACACACGAGCCGGGCTCATGTAAATTCCCGAAAGCAGGATCAATGAGCCAGCTAACTGTCCTAAAACATCTTCCTCTGCTCCAGAAATAGCGTTTAAGTGAACATGGCGTAATTGACACAATCAAGAAACAATATTCAAGTTTTCTAAATAAACCGCATACATCAATAGACATGTAATTTTGACTGAATTAGCTGTCTTACGTAATGATCCGGCCCCCTGGAGCCTGGAAACTTTCCAGTATAATAATACACACACGTGTAATTGGTACTAATCCAAAATGATATACATTATGGTAGTACTCACTACATAATGCTAGACGAGGTACTTGGTTTCTGTACATTGAACACTGGATGCACTGAAAGGCCGGGATTCTGTATGATCGGTGCAAAATCCAGTTTATAGCAATGCCAAATAAAGGTACATTTGGTTTGAGCTGACCTGTACCACGTCTTGCCACTAATGTGGACTCCGGGGAAATGAACATGTACGAACGGGCGCGATCACGTCGAATCCCGGCCTCAGATAGCACCCACATTAGCTACATGTACCAGGGCAGCTTTCAGATCTTTCACCACTAATTGTCCGCTTGCCTTATTAATTCGGATATTTTGACTGGATAAAACACAAAATCCTGTTCTCGACCACCGGCGAAAAGCAGCCAAAGAAAATGGATAATACAATGTAATCACACAGCAGGCCAAAACATCAGACATTAGTTTTCACAGATTACGGAGATCACAAACAATACCCTGAAAGAAGTCTATTGCTAAATACTGATTATATTGCTTCAACCCATCGTCAGTTACATATTACGGCAATGGCTATTTCTAAAACAAATAAAAAGAAACAGCTCACTGTTGAAATGTTAAGACAAATACAACACCTGAAGCTTTATGTCAAGATAATTTTCAACACTTTTTTTTCCATCCAGGGGTGTATTCATATGGGCATTGCATTGCAAAGGAAATTAATGTTTCAACTGTCCATACAGGTCCCTCCCGGTTTAACATGGAACCCCGACGCACCAATCGCAACCCGTCGTGACAGTTGTATAACACCCTCCGTCAGTTCTCAAATGCCGGTGTAGCGGAGCCAGGCGGGAGAATGAGTCCTCGGAGATGAGAACATCACGATTGTTTTAGGAGGCCAAAACTGGTCACACGGGATTTTGCGATAATGGACGTGGTCACTAGTGACATCACCAGTACTATAGCCTGCCCTGACACAACCTCCGCCACTGTTGAAGATCTGAGGACCGGACAGACTTGGATTTGGTAGAACAATACTCCCATTACACGCCAGTATTTACTGCTTATACCCATCCAATTCGTCGAGATCGTTGCAAGGGACTTAACATTTATTTGAGGGTGAAATAAAAATCTTTAGCTACATAGTTTTCGACACCGCTCATACCCACAGAATGCATAATAATAATAATCCGTTTCACAAAACAACCTTCAAAAATTCTATTGAAAACATATACACATACATATATGTACATCTGTTTTTATACATACATATATATATAAACAGATGTACTCCTCAATAGAGAGGATACTCATTAAACATTTGAGCAAGAAAAGTTCACCGTCGTGAAAATAAGAACAGTAAAATGCCCCCGGTCAGTACGGTGTAAAATCAGTGTTCGGCAACTGCGTGTACATAATCATGAAATAAAAAACAATTGCAGACATCAACAGGATACTGCTTCTTCTGAACGGCTGAAGAACAACATAAACACCTTCATTACAAACCAGGTCAACACCTCCATAATACTGGGAGCATATACGCTACGTAAGAGGTCAAACCTGCATTGCAGCACGCCTACTAAAACATCAGAAGAATATGATAAAACAGACATCAATCTGTATAAAAGCCTGAGGTATATGTGTGTATTCCTTGTCAGAGGAGGTTGCCGAGGTCAGGACTGTTAAACAGTTGAGGACCGTTAGTATGAATTCAGAGTTAAAAATCAGTTGAACCTGTTCGTAGTTGACTATGCTTGAGTCCGAAGTCAATTTCAAATCATGTGTAACCAATCCTAAACAAAACCATTTAATTCCGTTTTAAAATACAGAAGTGGGTTAGTTTTCCTTGGGAATTGACTGGACTAAAAATAAAACCGTTCTCTATCGCCACGCGTCGCAAGCAGCAGCATAGTTCAGACATTCACCGCGGCGTTGTGGCGTGTTACTACATGCCCATAAGCCTGGCTCCAGATATCTTTGCAGTGTCTCAAAAGATGGCAAAACAGTACAAACAGATCAGGGACCAGGACTAGCCTGGTAGGGCACGGAAAGAGAGGCAACCACTGAGTCTTTTCTAGATCACATGGGTTCTATGGGTTCCCGAGGTAACTGAAACAGACTCCTGTGGCAGACAACAGCTTCCAGAAAGAAACACGGGTACTCCGAGACGTCTTAAACTTGAGCGAGGGTCAAGTCAAGGGACAGAGAATTAAAACAAATACTTATTCACAGCTGACGCCGCTGTTCAGAAAACAAACTCACCGATACATACACATGGTTAACACAAGAAATGGGGGAACTCAACATTGCAATTATTGGTGTTGGCAAAGTAGTAAATCTGTGTATATAAAAAACAAACTATATTGTCCAAAATAGATAACGTGTCATCTCTACACGTGTATAAAACAATCCTGAGAGGTAGAAGTTAAAATACAAGTCAATGTCAACACTATTTTTGCGAGTTCATTTGTCCCTCGCTAACATTCCGCTAGCGCTAGGACGCTCCAATCTGTCGCGCTACTCTGCCGTTCAGCAGTCAGTCAGTGACGAGGCCTTTCACTCCCAAACAAAGAAAAACAGATTGCTTAATGAAGAGAGAAGCTTCATCACCCAACAAAGAGAAATAATGTTAACAGTCCCAAGGTTCCTCTGAGATTTGTCGTGTTGTGTGTATTGCAAAATGTTGGTGTGTGTGTGAGAGTCGTCCAGGCTGTGTCATGTGTACATCGTATAGTCCGAGGTATGGAGTATGGTTTTTCTAGTCTGGGGTGCGACCATCTTGACCGGACGACAGAGAAACGACTGAGGTAACTATGACAACCATAGACAGCATGAGGTATTGACTGACCAGAAGGTCCGACATGAGAACATATCACACTGGTGTTTCTCGGAGATCCACCACAGAGCTTATTTCTCCCACCATTGAGAACTATAGCAGGCTGATGTACCAGAGGAATCGCCTTGATCCGTTAAGACAAATCAGGTAGCAACAAAAACAACAAAATAAATCTAAAAACAATTATACCAATATCATGTTAATAAACATAGCAGCTGCATTCAAATTGGTTTAAAAAAAATAATCAACAAAAAAAAAATAATCACTGAGATCAGTTGAGTTTTTGACAGATGCCAGGAGCACACATCTCCACATGTCACAGCCATCCTAGTTGCTGGACTCTTTGGGAGGTAGGTCGTCGTCGTCGTCATCGGTGACGGACGTAACTATGGAGATGGGACAGTCTGAGGTAGTGGCGGTGGTTGTCCTGGCGATCTGGGAAACGCGTTCTTCCACACAGCCGGCGGAGAGGCGAGCCTCTGCATCATGGTCCCAACACTCCTCTATCGTCTCACACACCTGAGACAGGCCCTGTGAACACACACACACACACGCGCACATTTAGAGACGCAGACATCATGAAATCACCCCCCCCCCTTCACAAAAGTAATTACGGAACTAAATCAGAGCGTATACACATTACTAAATACAGTAGATATTAGGTACAGGAACGTTCTCCCTCGTGATATGAACAAGTCTACTGCATCCCAGAGCAACTCCTTGTTGTAAACAACATCCTGTTCAAGTGAATGTTCCTGGGTGTTACGTCAGCGGTCCTCACAGGGTGTTTGAGCCAGCAGTCCTTAAAGACTGGCCTCATCTTCTTGTGCACCACCACCTCCTGCAGGTCCTCCAGGGACGGGTGCAGGCCGATCTCCTCCTCAAACGGCAGCATGTACTCCCCCGTGGTACCTGACGCAAGAGGAGGAGAGAGGTTTTTTTGAGGATCGTTGAAATGAGGCCACGTTTCCCTGGGTGACCCTAACCCACGTTTCCCTGGGTAACACATAACCAACCCCACGTTTCCCTGGGTAACCCTAACCCATCCCACGTTTCCTTGGGTAACACGTAACCAACCCCACGTTTCCCTGGGTAACCCTAACCCACATTTCCCTGGGTAACCCTAACCCATCCCACGTTTCCCTGGACCACACAGTAATCCTATCAAAGGCAGCCTGACCACACAGTTATCCTATCAGAGTCAGCCTGACCACACAGTAATCCTATCAGAGAGTTAGCCTGACCACACAGTAATCCTATCAAAGGCAGCCTGACCACACAGTTATCCTATCAGAGTCAGCCTGACCACACAATTATCCTATCAGAGAGGCAGAGGACCACACAGTTATCCTATCAGAGTCAGCCTGACCACACAGTTATCCTATCAGAGAGGCAGAGGACCACAGTTATCCTATCAAAGGCAGCCTGACCACACAGTTATCCTATCAGAGAGGCAGAGGACCACAGTTATCCTATCAAAGGCAGCCTGACCACACAGTTATCCTATCAGAGTCAGCCTGACCACACAGTAATCCTATCAGAGAGTCAGCCCACGTTTCCCTGGGTAACCCTAACCCATCCCACGTTTCCTTGGGTAACACGTAACCAACCCCACGTTTCCCTGGGTAACCCTAACCCACGTTTCCCTGGGTAACCCTAACCCATCCCACGTTTCCCTGGGTAACCCTAACCCACGTTTCCCTGGGTAACCCTAACCCATCCCACGTTTCCCTGGGTAACACGTAACCAACCCCACGTTTCCCTGGGTAACCCTAACCCATCCCACGTTTCCCTGGGTAACACGTAACCAACCCCACATTTCCCTGGGTAACACGTAACCAACCCCACGTTTCCCTGGGTAACACGTAACCAACCCCACGTTTCCCTGGGTAACACGTAACCCACCCCCCGTTTCCCTGGGTAACACCACCCCCCGTTTCCCTGGGTAACACGTAGCCCTCACCATCTGCATCGGTGCACCGGGACACCAGCTCCCACAGGACCAGGCCCATGCCGTACATGTCGATCCTCAGGAACGAGTCTCTCTGGAAGTTGATCGCCCCCTCCAGGACCTCTGGAGCCATGTAACGCCACGTCCCAACCTGTAAGGGGGGCACATAAGTGACGTGTGTGTTGGGTTTCATAGACGCGTGTGGCCATAATTCCCCTGTAAAGTGTGTGTGTGTGTGTGTGTACCTGTCCGTGAGTGTCTCCTGGTGGTTTCCCCGGCTCAAAGCGGACGGCCAGGCCAAAGTCGCCAATCACCGCAGCTAGATCATCCCTCAACATCACATTCTTGCTCTTAAAGTCCCTGCAAAATACAACCCATAAGGCAGTCAGTCACAGACAGCCCCACTCATTTCCATAACTGGAGTTGGACTCTCAGTTGGAGTGTGTTCCGAGTCCCCAAATAAGGAAACACCGTTCCATATGCAGGCATAGTCAGTGGTAATATTAATCATAACTGCAGATCACGTGATGTTACCTGTGCGCGATGGTTGGTTTGGGACCTTCGCCCTTAGAAACGGCCGTGTCTTCATGGAGGTACGCCAATCCTCGGGACATGGTCTCAGCAATGTGGCAGAACTCTGACCAGGTCACAGTGCTGCCCTTAAGATAATCCGTCAAGGAACCCTGAAAGACAGACACACGAAACACAAGTTGATAAGGCGGCGATTTCACTTCGGATTAGAGGAGGAACCGAGCGCGACACAAAGCCGTCCTATAATTTGATTGGTGGATCGGCGGCATCACTCACCCGCTCGTGGAACTCCATGATCAGCCAGAGCTCCGCCTCCAGGTTGCTGCCGTGCTTCTCCGCGGCGATGTAACGCAGAAGGTTCTCGTGTTTCATACCAGGAGTCATGAAGATGTCCCTCTCGTTCTGCCACGACTGCTTATCCTACACACACACACGTTAGGGTTTATAACAGCATTATTTACACACCAACACACACACGGTAACCGGTAGGCATGCAGATATCCATGCTGTGGCCAGAAACAAAACATCCTTAAAATTTGAAGAAATCTCCAAGCAGGACGATATCCGAGGACACCACCAAATGCAATTTGGCGGATGTAACATAGGCTGGGTTCCAAGACGAGTACTTACATTCTTCCAAGAGCACGTAAGAGGCAACCGTCTAGTAGTGGAAAGCTCAGAGACCTCAACATTTTCAAACATGCTTGTGCAGACAGTAAACCTGATCAGTAAACCTAATAAGCATCTAATCTAGGAGTCAGCCACCTTCAGGCTATTGGTTTAGTTGTCCAACCCTCCCACCACCAAGCCTGGTTTTCCTGACCTTCTAGCTCCACTACAAAACATCTGTGAAACTGAACACATCTCAGGCCCTTTCATACTCTTAGGTTTAAAGACCCAGCAGAGAAACAGCGGTTGACACAGGTACAGCCGACATCTTAGTCCTCCATTATTCTGGCCCTCGCCTCACCTGAATGGGGAAGATCTTCACAGCCACGTATTCACTCAGCAGCTGGGCCTTCCACACACAGCCGAAGCGCCCCCTGGCTTTGACCTCCAGTAACTGCAGGGGCTTCAGTCCCACCAGGGGGGAGGGAGGAGTTAACGCAGGGTCCTGACACACAGACGGACAAGAGGAGAAAACAGAATGTCCTGGTTTACATTTGCCAGCTGTGGAATCCAAACAGAGAGACGATGTTACACTAGAACTTTGCAAATTACTCTCCTCAATGCCTTACAGAATGCCTAGAGACGCACGTCCAATCTACATCATATATTTCCTATCCGAACTGCCGAGGAGAGGCCGTCAGCGCTCTCACCTCACTGAGGTCCACGTGTCCATATGGAGGTTTGCGGTGCCGGTACATCCATAGGGCCAGAACCAGGGCCAAGGCCAGGACGCACAGGGGGAGCAGGCTGTACACCAGGACATTCAACAGAGACAGTCCTCTGGGAGGGGGGCGGATCTTCACTGTGGGGGGGGAGGTCGTGCCGAACGTCGACGATTCAGGAAAAACAATTTAGCGTTTAGTTTTGTGGCTGTGGAGGCCATCGCACGGTCACATCGGAAAAGCACGCGTCGTCGCTGAGCGAGGTTTGTTTTTCGATTACAATTTTGCCTCCGTTGTAAGTGTTCTCGTGGGATTTAACAACGAAACAAAATAGCGACGAGGTCTACTCACCCCTGTTGCCAGCGGCAACGAGGTCAGGCAGGTGCGTGAACCTCGCGTTGCAGTAGTTCCCCTCACAGCAGCAGAAGAACACCTGGGGGTTCTCTTCCATGGACACACACTCCTGCCTGATGACACACACACACATTAATAACAGAGTGTGAACCCTACAGAGGATCTACTACTGTCACAACTCTTACCATAGGAACCGCACTGACGTTTACTGTTGAATGAAGACAGCACATAATATAACATGTTCAGCGCCTGTCAAAGTAATGTTTGAGATGTGTTCAGGTCCTGACATAGTAGTGTTCGAGAAGTGTTCAGTACCCGTCATATTAGTGGTAAGCAGTGTTCAGTACCAGTCATAGTAGTGTTAGAGATGTGTTCAGTACCTGTCATATTAGTGGTAAGCAGTGTTCAGTACCTGTCATAGTAGTGGTAAGCAGTGTTCATTACCTGTCATAGCAGTTGAAGTCGTCCAGCCAGCAGCCTTTCTTCACCAGCTTGATGGTTCCAGAGACGTTGAGCCAGGAGGCGTAGCAGTGCAGACGCTTCTCCTTCTCCCCCTCACACCTCTCCAGGCCACTCTGATTGGTTCTCTCCGTACGCCAGTTATCATTGTAGTACACACACTCCCTGGTCTCCACGTCCCCATGGCCCCATCCTACAGAGCAAAGGGCTGGTTATCCTATCAGAGAGTCAGCCTGACCACAGTTATCCTATCAGAGAGTCAGCCTGACCACACAGTTATCCTATCAGAGGCAGCCTGACCACACAGTTATCCTATCAGAGAGGCAGAGGACCACAGTTATCCTATCAGAGGCTGCCTGACCACACAGTAATCCTATCAAAGGCAGCCTGACCACACAGTTATCCTATCAGAGTCAGCCTGACCACACAGTAATCCTATCAGAGTCAGCCTGACCACACAGTAATCCTATCAAAGGCAGCCTGACCACACAGTTATCCTATCAGAGTCAGCCTGACCACACAGTTATCCAATCAGAGAGGCAGAGGACCACACAGTTATCCTATTAGAGTCAGCCTGACCACACAGTTATCCTATCAGAGAGGCAGAGGACCACACAGTTATCCTATTAGAGTCAGCCTGACCACACAGTAATCCTATCAGAGAGGCAGAGGACCACAGTTATCCTATCAGAGGCAGCCTGACCACACAGTAATCCTATCAGAGAGTCAGCCTGACCACACAGTTATCCTATCAGAGGCAGCCTGACCACACAGTAATCCTACCACTAACCCCGTAACCCTACCACTAATCCTGTAACCCTGCCACTAACCCTGTAGCCCTACAACTAAACCCATAACTCTAATGCAAACATGAATCCTTATTTTAACTCTTAACCACAACCTTATACCTT
>JACXGK010006912.1:0-27098 GCA_016801125.1 Novumbra hubbsi | reverse complement strand
CCCCCCCCCCCCCCCCCCCACTGTCATTTGTGCGCGGCAGTTGCAGGGTGCAGCATTCTGGTTTCTTCGCTAGCGCACAATGATACAATGATGTTTGCTTTGACATGGTTGCCTCTGCTCGATACTTCAGCCCGTGTGTCCTCTTTTCTCCCTGACTGAACCGGGTGGCTGCTGCTGCCCTGCCGCCCGTCATGTGTAGGGGGAGGCTCTGCAGAAGGCTGTCAAGACAACAGCCGTATCACGCGCCACAGACTCCGCCTCTAAACGGCGCACTGCATTTTATTTACAGTCTATTTGAGGAGGAGGTTGATGTAATGTTTGAGATTAATTGTGCCACTCAAATTCAAACAGTGCTTGCTGTACTGGATGAAGGGGTATAGTGGAAGCGTATTTATTGTGCTCTTTACACATTTACATTTAAACAATGAATAAACATGAAATGCTGTAGCTTCGTAGTTACGAGGTTGCTGCCTTCTTTATGAATTCCGTATCAGTTGAGTATAAGCTCAGTATCATTTGAGTATAAGCTCAGTATCATTTGAGTATTAGCTCAGTATCAGTTCAGTATTAGTCAGTATCAGTTCAGTTTTGCTCAGTATCAGTTCAGTATTACCCTATTTGTTGGGTATGTCTAGACCTGAACTCTGTGGCCCTCTGTAGGAGTCTTGTAATGAGCATTGTGACTTTGTCATGCAATGTTAATGAAACTGAGAATCAATAAATGGTATTAAAGGCCTGGGCGTAAAGCCTCTCATAACCCTCAGAACCAGAGGATCACCATTCATTTGGAAACCAGAGAGAGAGGAACCATTTCAGCTGTGACAGTGTCTGAAGAAGGGGGGGGGTGTGATGAGAGACACGGGCAAGGTCGGAGGGAAGCCGTTGGTTTCTGCCGGTGTCCTGGGTCTCTGTGACGGTCTAACTGTCAGGCCAGGCCAAAGTGTGGACTTAGGAGAACAGTAACGACCCAGTATCTGTCTGCTGCCCAGTCCTTGTGACTCTGTGGCATGAAGACAAGCGGATTTTGCGCAATGTGTTGACACGATAATGGTTTTATGAAGACTGGTTGGACAGGAAACCAACTGCATATTTTAAGCATAAGGTATTTGATTGTTATGGTAGTCATGGTTAAATAAGCAATGAGGCACAAGGGGATGTGATATATAGCCAATATGCTACGTCTAAGAGCTGTTTTTAGGCGCTACACATTGCGGAGTTACATATACCATGATTATCAGCCAATCAGCATTCAAGATTTGACCACAATAATCATAGAGATAGCACTGTGTTGTTTTGCAACCTTGAAAATCTATCGTCTCTCACCTGAAGTATAGATTGTCTTTCAGAACTAAGGGATATCTAAGCAGGACAATGTGCTT
The DNA here is from genome assembly GCA_016801125.1 of Novumbra hubbsi. Taxonomy (NCBI): domain Eukaryota; kingdom Metazoa; phylum Chordata; class Actinopteri; order Esociformes; family Umbridae; genus Novumbra; species Novumbra hubbsi. The sequence goes on along the minus strand of JACXGK010006912.1, from coordinate 25,719 downwards.
CTTCTCTGTGGTGACACTCCATATGATTATTAATATCGACATACTGGGATGCCTCATGGTTATTTGTCTGTGCAGATGTAAACAGCTCATTAGTTACAGTACATTGGTCACATCACAGTTTTATATACTGTTACCTTGCCTGCAAGCTGTATCAACATTAAAGGGGAATAACAATGAAGTTACAGTTTGTCAAATTTCAACGCTCAAAATTAACTGCTGGGCTGTTCCTTCATGCATGCAACCATTTCATTCAGGGAGAACATGGTCAAGCTAGTGCAAATACAGTGTCACAGGTTTTTCAATATGACCTTATCTCTTTCTTAGACGGCTCGTGGGATTACTGCCAATGAGTGTCTTCAGAGGAGATTTTAGAAAAGGTAAAACCCGAAACTGACATGTATCACAAAATGTATGTGGCACGTATGACTATCGATTCGGGTTCCCTAATGATGTGTTTTTGCTGTGACAAATAATTACATTTTCACGAAGGTAATTGTTATAGCACAAAATCCTATGAAATTGCATTCGTTGGGGGGAGTAGTATATCCAGATGACCATGCACTCATAATAGCCCTACCAGGATTTCCCAGAGAGCATAGACAGTCCAACAATTTCAAGTGATTTTTAAATGTTTGATGTTTGTTGTGTTTTCCCTTTAAGATCTCAAAATGTACCATACATGTAAAAGGTTAACAGGAACACCCTCTGGAATGTTAAGGGTGTTGTTTAAAGTGGTGAGGTGCCTTCATATTTATGATAGGATTCCAAAGCATGTTTAAACACCAGACCGTTGTGGGATAGAACAAATGTTTACAGAACAAATGTTTTTCTGCGTTTCTGCTACCTGTGTTTAAACACCGCCTCCCTGCTAGGCAGCCAGGGATGGGCATTCACAGTTCGCTGCTCGGGTTGATGACCCTGTTTTCTAAGCTTATGATTAAAGACTTTGGTATTCAGATCCACCCTGCCGGATATAATGCATTCTCTTTCCGAGTCTGAGTTCTAGGACCCATGCCTAATCCATCCACAGCTGCTTCCCAAATTTAATTCCAGTTTTAATGTGGCACAATGACAACTATTCACATGAAATCCCTCAGAAACGTTCTGCCTGTGCTTGTTACAAGTAAAGAGGGTTTTCCCCATAATGCTTGCATCTCCTGGCTAAAAAGGCATGAGTGGTAAAACAACATTTTGTTTTTTTCCAGTGTGGGATTCTGCCCTCTTGTCACTCCGTTAGTATTGAGATTTATTTGACATACATCCTAGCAGCATTATACTACCCTACATGAGCTAAATGTACATAAACACCCCCATACCACAATCTCCCGTCGGATTCTCATAATTCTGAAGACCAGACTTTGTGTGGGCCGGTCTCCACACATGGACTTTGAGGGACAATGGCATGTCTTGACAAAATGGGGATTCACGGTGGCTGGAGACCGAAGAGGACGAGGGAGGTTGCCTGGCAGCCCGAAGTCCTTGATCCGGCCAAATGTTACCCCACGCATATGGACGACAGATCGCCTCCCAATGGTTCTGGATCCGAAACAATATCTACAATGCAGAAACATTTCCATCATTCTGATTGGTCCCAGTGAGAGCTGGAACACATGGGTGTGCAGGCTGGAAGTGTGCCATTAGCTTTATTCCTATATTGGTTAGGGTTGATCCAATTGCTGATGAACTTGGTTTTGGGTATCACCTCTCAGAACGAAGTTTGTGGTGAACCATGGAAAGCAGTTTAGGTTTGAGTCGTCCGACAAATTTAGGGGATTGATGTGTGTGTGTGTATATATATGTGTGTGTATGTGTATATATGTGTATACGTGTGTGTGTATTTGCAATAAAATGCAAATGAATTACTCAGAAATCATACAATGTGATTTTCTGGATGTCTGTTTTAGATTCTGTCTCACAGTTGAAGTGTACCTATGATAAAAATGACGGACCCCTACATGCTTTGTAAGTAGGGAAACCTGCAAAATCGGCAGTGTATCAAATACTTGTTCTCCCCACTGTATATATATATATATATATATATATAAAAACCTTGTGTCAGTGTGGGATTTTCCTGTGTAAAGGGAATAGAAGAATGGGAAGTAGTAATGTCTTCTCTTTCCCCCACCCCTTGTGCTCTTCCTAGATGTGTCAGTGCTCCTTTCTTTTCCAAGGGTTTATTCCTGGCCAAACGGTTTCTATTATTGGTCGGCTCCTGCATTCATCTGTCAGCCTCTGCCCCGTGATGCGAGGTGGCAGGCCACCGAGGCAGTGAAGCATTTCCCCTCCAAGTGCACCCTCTCCCTGTTTCCCCTTCTACCTCTCTCTCCTTTGATTTTTTTTGTCTTTCTCCCCATGCCACACACGCATTTCTGTTCTCTTCCTGTTCGAGGCCCTGGGGGGGGAACATACAGCACCAAGATATGTCTCTTTCTTAACCGCAAACCCCCCAGTCAAAAGGTCGATCATTCGAGCGTTGCTTGTGAAGGGAAAAAAAAGAAAATGCCATTATTTTATCGTCTTTTATTCACACTGATGGAATTTAATGGAACAATATAGGGCTTGTGCATGTGCGCGGAGGGGCAGGCTGATGACAGGGTCCAGAGATGTACCAGATTAGCCGATAGGCCAATAAATAGACCATACTGTGCTGGAGACTGATGCAGAGGTCTTAGGAGAACTGGCAATGCTCGTCTCTCTGTTGATTTAGTTGGAGGGAGGCTCTAACCGTCTAGCCTGTCTTTCCAGTTGGGAGGTATGTCATAGCCTAGGACATGTATGGTCCTGTGTCTTTATCTTTGGTAGGTCCAGAGAAATGACACATTGATACTGCTACACATGTCAAAATGGAGTCCAGTGAAACGCTCAGGGCGAAGCTGGAGATCCACATATACGGTTTTACTAGAACCTCAAGGAAATTAGCTTAGTTAAAATTCACATACAGGGAAAATATATTATGTAATTTATCATAATTCTTTTTTTGAAACCTATTTGAAATGAATAGGCCTAATTCATGTTGTTTGTATTTAATCGATTTGATATCCTCCACTCTGGTACAGGAAAATTTGATATCCTCCACTCTGGTACAGGACAATTTGATATCCTCCTCTCTGGTACAGGAAAATTTGATATCTTCCACTCTGGTACAGGACAATTTGATATCCTCCACTCTGGTACAGGACAATTGGATATCCTCCACTCTGGTACAGGACAATTTGATATCCTCCATTCTGGTACAGGCCAATTTGATATCTTCCACTCTGGTACAGGCCAATTTGATATTCTCCACTCTGGTACAGGCCAATTTGCATCATCCTTGGGCAATGCTCTCTGTTATGTTTGTTGCCTTGTGAGCATTAACTGGAAAGTTGTCAGAATGAGACTGAATAATACTGAAGGCCTACATTCTCTGTAACACCCTGGGCAAAACGGACTGTATTTTGCATTGTGTTTGGATTGTATGATGCAAGAAACCACCTTCTACAAACGCCTCCAATGAATTAGTCAATGTTGGCTACCATTTGTCACTTATGATTTGCAAATTTCCAGCATCTCTTAAAATAAACTGCAAAGTAATAAACCTGTGTTAATCTCTTAAAGGAAGCCTGAAATGTAAGCCTTGGCTACAATGTTAGAGCTCTTATAGGAATCTGTACCTCACTAATTATGATATGACCATTGTCATATCAATGAGATAATTACTTGCCAACTAGTAAAGAATATTAAGAAATGTGATGAATGCACAGTGTGCACTACAATCTGAACTCCGGTCAGAAAAGCTCATTGGATCTCTGGTCAAAAGAATTGTACCGTAACGCTTGCTGGCTCTGCCTAAAACAAAATGGCTGTCATAATCTTGCAGTTACCTTTCTTTGGATTTGTTGCATTGATAAGGAACTGATTTTATGTTGATTTGATCACATTTGCGACAAACCTAAATGAAGTTGAATGTTGTAGGTCTTTGGGGGCTGGTATTCCTTCTGCTTGACACTGCTTAAAGAGTGGAGCGGATGGGCGCGCCTGCAGCTTAGAGGGAATGCTTCTCATGGGACTTTCCAGCCACAAAACATCTAGTAGCACAATCATGGCATGAACTTTGGTGGTTAGTTTGGTGCCTACTAAAGGGTGGTGAACTGGCACGGTAGGAATCGTCAATGATCTTGATTGTAAAATTACTTTTACCTGTAGGAGTGACACGATTTTGTAGGAATGGCCTTCTAAGACTAGTTAACTTCTGACCGAGGGCCTAAAACATTCGGAACCACCTTTACTTGTGTAGAAATAAAAAAGTTAAAGAAATCCATCACAACACAATTAACCAGTCAGGAACCATCACTCGGCTTATTATTAGGCCTACTAAGCCAAATTTTTGTTCTGACTATATACATACCTAGATGGATATCTGTTTTTCCTACAGATTTAAAAGTGGAACATCAAGTTCCAGCCTTTTCCTTGGCAGAGTATTGTATTCAAATCAAATGTTGAAACAATAAGTCATACAGCAGTGTCAGCTGAGGCCCTGTGCGATATTTGGCCATGCATGTGTTTGCGATTTCCGCTCCTTCTCAAGTCCTCTTAAAATTGAACATGTAGACAATGGCAAATGGGCAATAGGCCATTTGGCCTTTTAGTGGCTCACACTTCGGCTACGTGATCAAAGGATATTTAAAAATAAATCACCATAAACACTGCGTGTTAGTCAGAAAGCATTCCCAAGCAAGTAAATATATTATATAGGTTAATGTACAGAAAATCTTAGTTTTTTTTTAAGTCTTATTGATTTAAAGGCACATGCAGTACCATTCTAAAGTTTGGACACAAGTTAGAAAGAAAATCATTAGTTGATATATTCCTGCACATTTTAAAAAGGCCACATCATCTAACTTAATTCAGTGGCAAATTTAAATATAGCTACCAAAACCAATTTGGTCCTATCAGTGTAAATGCTCTCTAGTTTTGTGCTTGATATTTAGTAAACTTTCATTCATGGCAGCGACGAGGCTGTTCGTTAACATTTGTGCACATTTTAACTTGAATTTCCATCCTCTTTGGACCGAGGCACAATTAAGTATTTGAATATTATCCCTCTTCAATATGAAGAATGTAGTAAAACCTCAAGTCTAAGCTCGTATCTCCATATGATGTCAAAAGTTCAAAAGTTTGCTCCCATGGATGTCTTCTTAGGTATAGATTCAGCCACTTGCAAATTAAAGGAATATCATGACAATTTAAAATAAATTATAAATTGTGTATTATTGAAAATTGTAATACATTGTTTATTTAAATGTATGTTGTGAAGACATGCCATTGGCAAGAATGTTCACACACTATTTACCAATCAAAGACAGCCTTGTCAGCGGATTACATTTTTCAGATACATCTCTGAAAGGTTGTATATAGATTAATTATATGTAATCTTGTGTTAAATACCTTATACCCAGTTGCTTCTGCCTGCTGAGATCCTACTGTAGATTTCACATCACGTGAGATCAGTTTTCTTTGAGCTGTTGGGCTTACATTTCTACTTTGAAGTTGTCTGCTTTTCTCTGCTCATTTCCCATGCTATTACTTTGCTCCACTCAAAGCGGTGTTTCCATATTCCTCCCTGAATAGATCTGGGGCATGGCTCCTATTGTTGTACAGCTTTATACTGCATTGGTTTCTGTGGGTTTTATTATAACATAGTCATATGTTTTTGCATTTTGAAATCTCAGTATAGCCTATGTAGTCTGTGCACTCACACTGCCACTGCTGTAAGCATCTGTTTGTTGAGGGATCTTAGTGATTTTGCCCATTTGCATAGTGATTTTGGCTTGGTTACTTTGTTGGAATGTGTGAAGAACACTGATTTGTGTCTCATGAAGTCCTTCAACAGAGCATCGACCTGTTTACTATTGTATCGACAGCATCATGGTGCTGGTTCAATTTAGTCTTGGATTCAGAGACTTGGAAGACAATCAAATCACTACTTCTTTCTAAATTGATGGTAACCACACTCAACCTGTTCTTGTTTGAAATCAATCATAATTTCGAATGAGAATTTTTATTTGGAGAACATTAACCATACAATTTCACTGATCAATCAGGGTACAAACTACCAAATTGTGTGACTAAATTGGCATTCGCCAAATGCGGGTAAATTGTGTCTACAGCGAGTATATTATGGAGACAACACGCTAAACTGTCGGGTAGAAAAAAAATATTTCATGCACGCGCTGGAGAAAGCAGCTGGCTTGCTGTCACTTCAGTCAGTTCGATCTTCCGCGCTGCATGTGCGGCGCTCGTGCGTAATACATAACATGATTTGCGTTTGTCATCAAACAGTTTTAAATACAGTAGCTTAAACCTGATGTAAGCCTACTTGTTGACAGTTTAAGAAAACCCAACCGTCACGTGTAGGTTTATTGCGGGAGTAGAGCCCCCAACAAAGAAAAGAACAAACCCTTCATGAGGAGCAGACCAATCCTATTATGGCCTTGTCATCTCGTCCACCGAAAATAATGTGGAACTTCTGTGAAAGATGGCGATCATAAAGTTGTTCCAAGAACATGACTGGGGTTTAAGAAGGATGTTATGTTTTGAAAGTTGTGTAGTGTCAACGCAAAGGAAAAGCGCAGAGGCAATTCCTTCGTTGTTGGCACTTCAACCATGAAACTGGAGAACATACTACTTCACGAGGGCTCACAATGACACCGTGATTGCACGTCAGTCGCCTCGGCACAGTTTATGCTACTCCAGGATCACGTTATCCACCTTGTTAATTTCGTTTAGTTGTTTTGTTAGCTAGTTTGCCACTGTAGTTTTGTTTATACATTTTAGCAAAGAATTCATATTGATATTTTTTTATGATAATATCAAGTCCCTAATAAATTATACTTCTTGCACTTTAAGGCAAATAGGCCTATAACTGAATGTATTGATTCTAATGTGATACACTTTCTTGTTGAGACAGTTGAATTAATATTTTTGCATACTGTTAATATTACTACCATTATTACTGCACACTACTATAATATTGATTGAGAATTGCATACAAGACCTAGATGCTACTACTAATAGCAAATTGCAATAGTAAAAAACTATTTATTGTTTTGTCTGTTAACCCTCCTATTTTGTTAAAAAATAATTACATCCATTATGTTACAGGTCAAATTGACCCGCACAGTTTAAAAAACCCCAAGACAGTCAAATAATCAAGTAGATACAGCCAAAACATAATTTTGTCATTTCAGAAAAAGTTAAAATATAAAATACTATATTTATAAACTACTGTTAAACAACCTTTCTCACAAACAAGATGTATCGGTTTCCCCAAGTAGGCTTCTTATCCTGTTGGTCAAAATGATCCCTTCAGTCGTTCTCTATACTTGTTGAGTACAATGTACACTGGTGCTTTCTGCAGATGTATTACATGCATTCTACACACGTGGTGCTGGTTTTACTGTCTTGTCGAGGTGGGGAAGAGCTGGCATCTTTTCCGTTTCTTGCCATTGCCTGTTTTCACTGGATCAATTGCTGGTTGATTTGAGGAAGGTCTACATGGCACATCCCATGCTGCCCATGTTTTATGTCATATTTTGCAGGCATGTTTGGCATATAGTGTTGGAAGGGACAGTGTCCTATGAATGGAACAAGGCTATCATAAACTGTAACACGAGGACCAAGATTGTACAATATTAGTAATATTTCCACACATTTATCCCACACATCTCTGATTGCAGCTAGTTATGTCTCTTTTACGTCAATGAGGTCTGATATCATGGTTATCAAAGTGAATCAACCGGGAAATTATGTGGAATTCTTGCAGAGACATTGTTGCCTGAAATATTGGCCTTCCATTCTCTTCATTCCACAGGCTGCCCATTGCTTCTCCGTTTGACTTCTGAACAGCTAATATAAGCAATCCAATGTATGCATACAAGTCTATCCACACAACTTCCCTAAAAGTTGGTAATGTTCAGTGCAATCTTCTCTATTTCTTGACGTAAAAATAGCTCAAAAGCAGATTGTACATGGACTTGTGAAAGCAAATTGTGTAGGCCCTGGAAGCATTTTTATTACATTGGAAGCGGAGAGTCTACCATTACTTTTTTATGGTGACGGTGACCATTCTGATTGACCATCTTTATACTTCCATGTCCTTCCTTTGGATGATGGTTGTTGCATGCACTCATCTGATTGAGGGGATGATATGGCAAATTGTCCTCTGAATCCTCTTCACTGGAGACAAAATCTGGATCATCAACAGCATTGTCCTTTATCTCTGAAATTTCCTCTGTCTCTGAAACCTCTTTGTCTGTTTTACACTCACAGTCAAGAATTTGTACTAAAACTTTTTGAGTGTCTGTGTCATAGACCTGCTGCACTTGCACTGAGAATGAGAAGCTTGGGAAAACTCATTTCAACCAAACATCATTCTAAAAGTGCCACCAGGACCAGTCAAAACAAAATACATCAAAGACACTTTTTTATTTTGCACCTGTGTAAATATATATACACATAAAAGCATCCGGGTCAAAATGACCCACAACATCCTGTTTGCATACTAAATCTACACAGACATCCCACAACACATCGGTGTGTCCACTTTTTGCAGTCAGGTTCATGACCCTAATGAGGAAAAGTCACTTAATTTCAAGGCAAAAAACTAAAGTTTTAAGTTTTAGTTCTAATATTTTAGACAACTCAAATGTGGAAATGGGTCAAATTTACCCGCAACATCACAGGAGAGTAAAAAAATGTTTCTGGTTGGTAAATGTTTTTCATCTACTAGCCATTTTTTCTAGTAAGCCAAAGCGTTAATTTTGGACCCTGCCTTTCATTAGTTTATAAGCTGGTATTTGTGACCAGATGAAAGTAGTGGTCCCTGTGTAAACCTTTACGTTTTAACGCTTTATAGAAGCAATTTCACTGTAACAAAGCTAAGTTAGAGTAATGTGTTTCACAATTTGTGAATTTCTGGCGCTTGGCTTGACTCCCAAGAATGATACATTAACCATCCCACCAAATGCACGTGCAATTATGAAATTATTATGAACTGTTTTATTCAACAAAAGAGTTTGGTACTACATTGGATTTACTCACACATTATTGCACCATCCCATCAGTTCTCAACATATCTGTGCTGCCTCATAAACAGTGACTGGTCAGAGCATTCAACTCCACTGAGTAACACATAGTCATTTGCCATATAGACTTGATTGCACAAGGCCAAACTGAAATATGTTGCATATTTCAGATGAACTTCTTGTGGTGTGGACGTGCAAAGTACAGGTAGTCTCATTGTTGTCTTTACTCTAGTGTTCCCCCTCGCCTTTGTATACGTTTTGACGAGAAATGAAAGCACTGGATTATTCCCTAATTGTTGAAGGAAGTGTGTGTGTGTGTTAATCTTAAATTTTAAAACATGTGAACGTTTGAAACTAAATGCACTATGCTTCAGTGGACTTTACGTGTTGTTGCTCGTTGGTTTTATTGGATAGCAATGCCTGGTGGTGAGTTGGCGCTGAAAGAAAACTATGATTGAGGTCAGAATAGATGTTTGAACGCTGGGAATATTTCTTTGAAAGTTCTCTTCAGGGCAAGTTCTGACTTGTATTAGAAACGTGTCAGAAATCTTTGCAGGAAATTATTTCCAGCTCAGTGAAATAATTAAGCTGGCATTCTCTCTCCAATTAAATTAATGATGAGTGCAGTACAATCTGTGACCTGTTAGCTGTTTGATTTCATGGGCTGTGTTTCTTATTACTCGTCCATGAAACAAATTAGCTTTTTAATGCACCGATGCAGGACCGTCTTGCGCTCATCAGGGATATGTTTAGTTTAGTCCTTTGTGCCCATCCGACACATCTGGTTCCCTCATCTCATTTTCTTGAGGTCTGGTATGCTCGGCGTGCTTGGATCCATATTAGCCCACTGTCTGATGTGTCACATAAGCCCATTTGTTTGTCTATTCCAGTGTTCGCGGGAGAAATGTCTGCCTGCGTGTAGGTGTTTTTGCTTGGACGTGAATGGTTACGACTCGCTTGTTATTTACCTGCCGTGTAGAATAGATTGAGCCGCTCGCGACATGTCAGACTAAAGACTGAGCAGGATGCCGCCTTGCCCTGTCTGCCTGGGAGATCCAGATGCACCATGAGCTTCCTCTGATGTATTCTTAGCTGCTGTGAATAATGAATGCCTGGAAGAGCTGCCAGCCACGACCCCAGCAGTCAGTGTAACCCCCCCCCCCTTCCCCGTTCACCTGCTCAGCTGGAGCAGATAAACAGAACGGCGGACGGCGCAGCGGCATGGCTGTCACTAGCCTGGCCGCCTGGATCATCAAATAACATGGCGTTGGGCCCTCCTTGGCCCCTGGGGGCTTGTTATTGAAAGGGCAATGTGTGAGGTGGCCCACACGGAGGTGTTGTCGCTGGGTGAGGGGGAAGGTGCATGGCCCACACCGAGGTGTTGTCGCTGGGTGAGGGGGGTGGTGCATGGCCCACACGGAGTTGTTGTCGCTGGGTGAGGGGGGTGGTGCATGGCCCACACCGAGATGTTGTCGCTGGGTGAGGGGGGTGGTGCATGGCCCACACGGAGGTGTTGTCGCTGGGTGAGGGGGTTGGTGCATGGCCCATACGGAGGTGTTGTCGCTGGGTGAGGGGGTTGGTGCATGGCCCATACGGAGGTGTTGTCGCTGGGTGAGGGGGATGGTGCATGTCAGATGTTACACTTTGCTGATGAGAGGAATTCTTTTGATTTTTGCTGTGGCCTTTCACCTTTCAATAAGGCTTTTTGATCACGAAGGGTTGCTTTTTCTGTTCGATATCAGGTTGGAATGGTGTTTTTGTGCACGTGATCTCTCGGGTTTTAACACTAAAGTGGCACACCTGTTTGAATTCCTTGATTACATTTGACATGATTATGCTTATTTCTAAAACATACACCAGTTAGATTACTCTACATTCTTATCCAATGATACGTGATAATAGTTTAGTTTAGTTAGGATAGCAGTGCATGGTGTGAGTGTCAGGAAAGAGGCTGATTTGTCATTACTCAGAAATAAAAGCTAAGGGGGAATTTACAATAATTGTTTTTGGAGTATCCTTATATTCAAGTAAAAACAAACAGAACATATTGCAGTATAGAATCACTTAAAAAAACCAGAATACCTCTTTAATACAGAACAATACAAGAGACACGTCTTGAAACACTTTTCCAGCTTTTATGACCTTTCTAATACATTGGATCTGTCTACCAGTCTCTCTCGCACAAGGTCAGACCTTCCGTAAACAGTGAATTCCCCAAAACCTCCCTCCTCTGTCCTCCCTGAGACACATCCCTAACCCTATCCCCTAATCCCCCCCACACAATGCATACTTTAGAGATGTACACAATGAGACCACTTTAATATGAAGAACAAATGATGTACACATCCTCCGTGGGAAGCTACTAAACACATAAAACCCACATAGCATGACCACCCTGAAGCCTCATGTTCAAATATTAGGTCATCCAGGAAACGGGTGAGGGGATGCAAAACGCTGTCGGTAAGTAGCACTCTTATCGTGATTAAACAACTGTACCGAAACGTCATAAGTCAAACAACCTAGCTGTTAGGTCATAAGTCACAGCAATAACTCTTATCGGCAAAATTCTGGTTGTGTAGCTCAGCAGGAGAGCTCAGGCGGCTAAGCTCCTGCACTCTCTAACTCCACCTGCAAACTAACTCCCCTACTACTCAGTCAGTAGGGATAGGGAAGGTTTGGCAACGGGCCAGTATGCATTTATTATATATATTTTTTAAGCCTCAAAGGGAGTGTGAATGAGACTGTTAAGCCCAGGCTCAGACACAGTATGGGTTCCACTGCATTTTTATTTCCCATTAAGAACCATGAGTCTTGTAAACCACTTATAAGAAGCTTATTAGTAACCAGATGTAATTGATCCTCGATGGCTGTTAACTGAGCCCAATAGGAGATGCATACAAAGGTAATATGTGCTACTTTGCTACATCTAGTTCAGCCTCTCGTTTCTGTGTTTGGATGGGGCTTCACTGGCCCGACCTCTACCTGTCCTGAGTCCTCTGTCTGGCCCCAGAGCCTCAATAGTCACAGCTAAACACCTGTCACATCTGCTCTCCGCTCGTGCCACTGGCAGCAAGGGGGGCTGTTGAGGGCCCACGTCCTGTTTGGTTAACATCAGCCCATCTGCAACAGGAGCACGTGCAGGAACAAACAGTCCTTGCGTCCTTCCTGGGCTAACACACTGTGAAAAAGGAAAGAAACGTCTGGGATCAGGGCCGGAGATGCGAGCTGATTACTTCTGGTGTAACCTCGTGTCTAAGAACACCTTGCTGGAGGTAGAGTATGACAACAATATGGAGGTCTTTGGAATTTATGGTGCTGTGTATTGTACCTGTCAAGGTACCTGAAATAAAATGTGACAAACTGCCCCCATGACAATTAGAAACAAACCCCAGCGCCATGGTCAACCGACTGAGCTACAGGTGGACAAATGTGACTTTATGACTATGGAATTTAGTGGAAACCGAAAGGGACTGAGCCTGCGACTGTCGTCAAAGATTGAAAATGAGTTTAACCAGACGATTCAGCACAGGAGAACCGGCTGGTGGAGGAGATTACCGAGGGGGTTTAAGGATGTGTTGTGAAAGTTAACACCCTGCTTGTTGTGCAGCTTAAATGACATAAGGGCATTTAAGGGTATAATCTTAAATGACATTTGGACATTTAAGGGTATAATCTTTAATGACATAAGGGCATTTAAGGGTATAATCTTGTATGCCCTCAATAGCCTAATAGCACCCAGAGTGGTTAGTAAGTCACTGCTTTAATGCCACTGCAAAATATTTACAGGCCATTTCATTGTAAATGAGGGAACAACGTCTCTGTCAGGGCAAAAATAGTTGTGTATGTGTGTTGTTAAATAATCTAACTCACTGGAGTAGCAGAATTTGGTAAGAAAGCTATACTGAGCCCAAAGTATGAAGTGAAAACACAGTGGAAGAAATGGACATGAAAGAGCTTACCACATTATTAATGTCCAAAGACAGGGTGTGTGTGTAAACCACTGAAGAGCAGAGAAACATTAGTCATTTTCTTGTGTGAGGACAGAGATTTTTTTGTTGTTAGTCTGTTCAGTTGCTCTATGGCTTTTAGCCAGTTGCTAAAGTACAGTGTACTTTAAAGTGCAGAAAGTTTATGCAAAGGATTGTCTCCTGAATTTGTTTGTAGGGAACGCCTAGCTTATAGCAACCTTGACCTTGGCTTTGAATCTAATCATCCTTTTGTTTTGTGTTACCTAAGACAATGTGGTTGCCATAGAACCCAGACCCAGACATTTAAAAATTAAATGACCTGCAAACTTTTTTTTGGTCCCAGTCAAACGAACTGTCCTTCTGTCCTGCACTCTGATTTATACTGTACCCCTCTTTCAGCCTCACACAAAAAAAAATAAAAAAAATTCTGCAGCTTTACCTCTTCAGTTAAAACCTCAGGTAGCTAGTGGCTAAAATAGGATAGCTTATTGTCTGGCCAGAGCAGTAAGTGCTGTCTGTGTGGGCAGGGGAGAAAATGACATGGGCTACTCTACGCTGAAGTGGAGTGAGATAACAGCCCTGCTCTGATGCGTTATCAGACAGACACCCATTATGCTATCAGCTGTTAGCATTGTAGATGAAGGCAGATTCGCCTAGTGCTCAGAGCAGAAGACTGACTGCCCAGTCATTGGCTTTGGAGTCATTCTCTCCTTATCGCCTCACATACACACCAACAAACAAATCTCTCTGCACCCTGCTAAAGTTTTAAAAGGCAGCCTTGGAGTTTGCTTTAAGACCAGTGGAAATTTGATTGCAACCCGGTTCTGTTGTAAAGAGCAGAGGCTGTTTTCAGGAAACACGTCCAAGTGGCTTATTGGCCTAGAGATGGTGTCTAATAGTGCCTTTGACGGCTTAATGACTTTCAACTAACTTTTCTAATTCTTGAACCTTGGTCCTTGAATCCATTCAGAACCATCCTTCTCGGTGTGGCTAGGGGCAATACACTGTTAAACTGAAATTCATGGCTGTCCATCTAAGATTTAAAAATAACTCATTTCACGCAGGGTGAAAATTATACGCCCTGCTTTGCAAAAGAATTCAGAACTCTGACCAGTTCTCTCATTTGACTAAATTACAATGGCACATATGTTTTTGTTTGTGTTTGATATTGTATTTTACAACAAACCCAATATACACTAATGTGCAAAAAACCTTAGTTCACTTGGTGTGTGAAATATTTCTTTTTGTCCATTAGAATAACATTTGTTGCTCTATTAGAAAACATTAAATTAATCAAAAATACCGCGTAGATATTGTTAATGTTGTAAATGACTATTTTGACTAAATTAGTCATGAATGACTAAATTAAGGCTATACTCTTGAGAAATTGCAAAGAAACTGAAGATCTCATCCAATGCTATGTACTACTCCCTTCTATGCTATGTACTACTCCCTTCTATGCTATGTACTACTCCCTTCGTAGAACAGTGCGAACTGGCACTAGAATAGAAAGAGGAGTGGAAGGCCCAAGTGCACAATTACAGAGGACAAATACATTAATGAGTCTTGTTTGAGGAATACAGTTGTGGTCAAAAGTTTACATACATGTGTAAAGAACATGTATGTCACGGCAGTATGAGTTTCCAATAGTTACTACTACTTTTTTTGTGATGGATTAATATGCATTTATTTGACCCAGTAGATTTGTCCATGTTTTTAGAAGACCCATAATAAAGTCATAAAAGAACAAAATTTTAGGACTGTACTTTGTATTACTGTGACAAAGAAGTATGTGCTCCAATGATTCCATCACATAAAAATAAGAGTTGTAGTAATAATTGGGAACTCATACTGCCATGACATACAGTGGGGAGACATTACTACTTCCCATTCTTCTATTCCATTTACACAGGAAAATCCCACACTGACAAGGTTTATATATATATATATATATATATATATAAAAACCTTGTCAGTGGGGAGAACAAGTATTTGATACACTGCCGATTTTGCAGGTTTTCCTACTTACAAAGCATGTAAGAGGTCTGTAATTTTTATCATAGGTACACCTCAACTGTGATAGACGGAATCTAAAACCAAAATCCAGAAAATCACATTGTATGATTTTTGAGTAATTCATTTGCATTTTATTGCATGACATACGTTTTTGATCACCTACCAACCAGTAAGAATTCCGGCTCTCACAGACCTGTAAGGTTTTCTAAGAAGCCCTCCTGTTCTCCACTCATTACCTGTATTAACTGCACCTGTTTGAACTCGTTACCTGTAGAAAAGACACCTGTCCACACACTCAATCAAACAGACTCCAACCCCTTCACAACACCGCATTGAGGGGAGGATGGATGGGGCCATGTATCTTGAGATCTTGGCCAACAACCTCCTTCCCTCAGTAAGAGCATTGAAGATGGGTTGTGGCTGGGTCTTCCGGCATGAGAACGACCCGAAACACACAGCCAGGGCGACTAAGGAGTGCCTCCATAAGAAGCATCTCAAGGTCCTGGAGTGGCCTGGCCAGTTCCAGACCTGAACCCAATAGAAAATCTTTGGAGGGAGCTTAAAGTCCATATGGAGGAGTGGGCCAAAATCCCTGCTGCAGTGTGTGCAAATCTGGTCAAGAACTACAGGAAACGTATGATCTCTGTAATTGCAAACAAAGGTTTCTGTACCAAATATTAAATTATGCTTTTCTGATGTATCAAATACTTATGTCATGCAATTAAATGCAAATTAATTACTTAAAAATCATACAATGTGATTTTTGGGATTCTGTCTCTCACAGTTGAAGTGTACCTATAATAAAAATTACAGACCTCTACATGCTTTGTTAGTAGGAAAACCTGCAAAATCGGCAGTGTATCAAATACTTGTTCTCCCCACTGTACATGTTCTTTACAAGTGTATGTAACCACCACTGTATATGCCTCACAAGTGCTTAACTGGCAGCTTCATTAAATAGTACCTGCCAATCACCAGTCTCAACGTTAACAGTGAAGAGGTGTCCGGGATGCTGGCCATCTAGCCAGAGTTCATTAAGATGGGAAAAAAAACAGACACTGGACTGAGGAAAAAGGTCAGTATCCCAGAGTTGCCTGTTCACTGTTGTTACCAAGCCCTTTGTCTGAACAATTCCATTCCCAATCCTGTATTATTAAGGGTATTAAATACTTGAAATATTGTGTGCGGGTTTTGATCGAATTGGCCCTTATCTTTTTCAGTGTGGCATTTTACCTCGTCTCATCTTTACTAAGGTTGGCTGACGTGGGATTCTAATAAATGCTCTTGTGTATGCAACATGTTTGTGTAAATTTTTTGGGGGATTTCATCTAGAACCTTTTCATCTGGCCTCTATTCTCAGAAGATGTGGCGTTGTTTTGTGCCTGTAACACTAACGAAGCCTGGGGACTCCTGTTATTGGGTGTGTAGGCTGTACTCTCTCAAATAATCACTTGAGAGCAGCAGCCTCAGCCTCTCTTTGGGACAGACAACAGACTAATTGGTCTCATCTCCTGAAGAAAACATTTGTCGGGAGCTGGCCATAATCTCATTACACACAGACATGAGCGATTGCCTGCTGCAGAGGGACCAAGGGACTACCCGAATCCCTGGTAGTTCGTCAGTGGAGGAAGTCTACCAAGAGATCTTATTGGCCTGGAGGAGTCTGTCAAGTTGGGAAATGTCATTCATGCTTGGGGTGAGTTGGTCATTTTTAATTGCCTACACTGCTATGGTGTTTGAACAAATATGGCCAATTTGTACTGGAAATTAAGTTGTTGCCCATCATTTACTCAAACAGCAATTGTGTCATTGAACACAACTTCTATGAGAGACCTGAGAGTCTGGCAGATAGGCAGTACAGATTCTGGGAATAAAGTTTACCTGTTTTCCGGTCTTATCACTTCAACCCCAATACGCTCGGGGTAGTGAATACTGTGGCACATCATCTTCACCAACCTATTATGCTTTTTTCCCCTAATCTTCACATTCGACCATGAAGTCAGTCTGTTCAGCGTGTGATGTTATGCTCTTTGACTGACCATCTCGGTAAGTTTGCAAGCAATCTGACTCACAGAAAGAGCTTGCTATGGATAGACGCAATTCTGGCTGTTCTGTCATGTCCCACTCCAGACAACGATGCCTGGCCAATATACATCTCCCCATGGAGCACTTAGCCATTATGTCAGTCAGCAGCTCAGTCCAGGATCATATGGTTTTAACCAGGTTTCTGTCAAAGCTTTTTGTAATCATCATTATTGGCCCCTGGTCATCATTTCTAACATGTTTTGGAGAGGTAGATAAAACAAACAAAACATTGGATAAAGGAAAACTTCTGTTTTCCGATTAAGTTTGTGGCATTCAGAACCATGTAAGGATTTCAGGCTGTGATGGCCACATGTTCAGTTGTCACCATCTGTCTCCCCCTATCACTCAAAATGTTTCCGCTGAAGCACCCTTGCAGAACATTGATAAACATTATAAAGTTGTTGCAGTGATAAACAGTTATCGCTGTTTGTCTTCCTTGCCAGCAGCTTTCACAGAGACATGCTGAATTGTTATTGCGATATGTATCAACACCACTTTCCGAATGAGACGCCTTTGGCATCCGATATAATCTCCCTGATAAAAGCTGGGAAACGTCTTGCAATATGGAGCAATCTGACCATAACATGGCATAAAAACTCCGCAGTTTATCATGACACCAGATATGATGAGAATCTATGGACTTTGGCCCTATTTCGATATTCATTTTGCTTCAGGAATGTGATGGGGTATGTGCTAAGAGACAAGTGGTCTGTTTGATTACTGTGATGGTGGACCTGATGCTCTGTGAATCCTCTACTGTCATCTTGCCAATCACGCCAACTCTGAGGTGCGTCATCAGCCATCAATCTGCCTGTCGTCAGTCAGAGATCTGGCCTTCATCTACTTCATTCGAGATGAGGCAGACAGCATTCAGTGTTAGATCAAAGATCCTCCTACTATTATTAACCTGCTTTTCATCCTTCCGTCCTCCATTGCAACCCCCACGCTATCCCCATGGAAACCTAGGCCATTTACTTCACTGGCTTCCACCACTGAAAACAAAATGCAAATGTGAATCAAAGTCAATGATAGGGGTTGTGTTTTTACTCTCTGGGGTAATACTTTCTGTTTTCGAGAGGGGAAGTGGGGAAAAGAGTGCTAGAGTTGTATGACCTTGGGCAAATCTCTCTCATAGCTCTCTGGCTATCAATTGTGTCACTTTTTGGCTCTTTTTCTCTTCATTCTGTTATCTCTTCTTTCTACATTGAAGCAATTAACGAGTCAATGCCTGATTCTGAAATATTCCATTTGGTTTACTGGGGATGGGCATTGGTAGAGTGGGCATTGAGGTTGTGATGGATGCAGTATTAGTGACAATAGTGAAACATTGTTGGCCAACACTCATGCCTATAAAACCAATCATATTAACTCAGTGTAGAATTGAATGCCGCCAGTGGTAATTGGCATAGAACAGCCAAAGCACAGGGACAAATGAAAAACAAACCATCCGATGTGCTTTTCTCCAGCTAAAGTTCTACATACTTGCATATTCTTTTTCTTCTTTTATGTGTATAGTGGGTTTCCAATACATACATTTTCTGAATATGAAGTAGCATTACTTTGAGTTATATATCAGTTGTAAACAAACTTTTTAGTTTATTTTTGGGTGTCTGCACAGTACTTTTCAAAAATGTATTTCAGAAGAAATATGTATTTTTACCAGTAATATACCCATGCAATTGAGCACAGTATAACTTTTTTTTTTAGTATTTTGTTTAGTGACTTTCACTTTTGAGATATGTTCTTCACTTTTGCTCAGGTGCCACATTGTAATGTAACTTTTTTGCCAAACACTCATCTAATATCATGTAAGTCATTCAAAGGATGTTTATTTAATTTCTTCTTCGTTGTTCTTATTGTATTGCCTTTCCCAGAAAGGACACTGTTAACTGGCAATGTACCATCAGCATGTAAATATTTTTTTAGCACATTACATCACTCATGTGGTTCCCTGACAATGGATAAAAGAAATGGCAACATTAGTAAAGGAGCAATGCATAATTATCCAGCAGGGGGCTTCTCTGTGAGATGTCCTCTGCAGTTAGGTTCTGTGGTTACTGGGTAGGCTCCCTTGGGGCTGTATGAGTGCACCGTCAGGCTTTTCTTTTTGCCGCTTGTCAGACCAATTTGCAGCCAGCATTAGGGTTTCATTACAGGCCTCCCAGCATCAGAACACCTAGTAAGATAGGACTTAATTAGGTTCATGCTTTCTGTGGAAGACCCAGGGGCTGCATGATTTTCTCCTGCTGATTATTGATTTATTTTGAGTCCTCAAGGACAATCTGCTTCCTCTGACATAGAAAGAGGCAGGAAACCAACTAGTCTGCTTGTAGCTAACTTCACACCATAGATATTCTCAATCTACTGCTGCTTGTGTAAAAAGAAGTATTAAACCCAAATAAAACCCTATGAAATACTATTTCATCCAACTTATTGGCATTTAGTAAACAGTATTGTCTGTTGATGTCTCTTAATTGTTATTCCAGCATTTAACAAATGGTGTTTAACAGAAGGTCTGCAAACCTCAAGTTTCAGTTCCAGTTATTATGTCCTGAATTCCAGGAAAGCAACTCATAGAAATGTTTACACAGTGTATTTGACACAACCATGCACTCTTGTTTACCCCCCCCCCCACACACACACATGTTTTCTTTTATCCTTGTGAGGAACAGATATTCTTTATTTTCCAAAAACGTATTTCTTACCCTAACCATAACTGAATCTAAACCTCAATGCTGCTGAAACAAACTACTACCTCTACTAGATTTGTCTGAGAAAATGATGCATTCCAGCATTAAATTGTAAGTGTTTTATTATAATTTATTGTAAAGTTCACATCTTCGACAATGCCATGGAATCCCAGGAATGGCAAATGTCATAAAAAAATTATTTGACGAGTAAATTATTTCACTATACTTTTAAATAATTTACCCATCAAATAATTAAAAGGTTATTTGATGAGTAAATTATTAAAGTATAGTGAAATATTAATAAGTGTTTAATCATTTTCTTTGTCTACTATTAGCCAACAAAATTAATAACATTTAAAAATAATTTATTTTACCCTTACATTTATCATTTCACCCTTTATATTTTTCAACACCTCACTTTTACTATTTTCTCATGCCTAGCTCAGTTTAATCATTTATCTATTTCATATTTTCTGGGATATAAGATATCCCAGTTTCCTCACACACAACTTTTAACTAGTTATTGATATACTTGATGTATAAGATGGCCCATAGAGCTCCTCTGTAAATATCACCAAGTGAGCCATCTGTGAAGCCTGTATATGCATGCTTCATAACAACTTACCTCTCAATGAATGTTCATGTCCAATGAGACCAGTCTTCTGCAGGCCCTCTGCTTTAGACCAGAGCTTATTATCTCCAGTAAATGGAGGTTCATATCTGGGCACACACTGAGTTATTATGCCTCATGTTGGGTTTGTTGTTCCATGAAGCCCCAGACACATTGTTCAAAGCAATGGTTCAGCTTCTTTGCTGAAGAATACGTCAGTGGGGTCTAAATAACACAATATGCAAAGGTCCTGAGAAAAGGAATGTAGACCAGCCAGTTCACTGTAGCTATAGGCAGCATGGTATAGGGGCTGCTGGTGTCTTTAATACGCCCATGGTTTTTGGTTTGGTAAGATTTTGGTACAGCGCACATTTTTTTTGTCAACAGTCGTTTTTAATGTATTTGGCCGAAATGCAACCCTAGAGGAATATAAAGCCCAGTTTAATTTAAAATAATGTTATTAGTTAAACATGGTACAAACATTGTTTTTACAGTCAGTGTGGGTACTAACTGTTTGCTGAAATTGGCAGGAGATGGTTGTTTGTATGAGGCCCTCTTAACCACCAAGTATGAGTGCATAACCGTGACTATGCACACAGCCCCACTTCTCTTTTAATTTGGTTAACCTGATCAGACTGCTGCTAGGCTCATTGAAAGCATTGCAGAGAGGAAGTTGTGTTTTTGGTGATGTTGGCTGAGATGTGTCAACATTGTTTAAGATATTTGCAGCTGCATAGGCTACTTTCGTCAAGCAGTGGTGACATTCTCTTCAGTTTCTTTAGCAGCTCTTTGTCTATCACCGTTGAAGTCTACTGGAAAACAAATACATTCAATGGGGCGAATTGAAGGAAGCTGGAGGATTCTACAATGTTGGTTTATTAATACTACCCCTCACCATTGTGAAAATAGCTGTGCCTCCTCAAACTCTGCTCATAAACCAACTATGGGGAAAGTGCATACAATCAGCCTATTATAATGTTGCAAGCTAACATTAGTAGGTAGTTAGCCAGCTATCAGATTCGAAAAAGCATTTGACGTATTTGTAGGTGTAGGTGGGCTACGTTACTTAGCGTGGAATTGCATGGGATGTTCTATTTATTCAAAGCTATATATTGTACAAACAGTTGCCTTTTTATTACCATGTGTAGCTCATTATGTTAACTAGGTTCTAAGCACTGCAGCAAACAGTTGATAATAATGTTTGCTCATGCTATGAATTTAATACATAGTTAATTAATACAGAGTTACTACATAGACAATGCAAATGTAAGGATGACTGCAATCAAACTTTGATTTCAACTTTATAGGTACATTAAAAGATAACATGAATACAATTATTTGACATTTCTGGAATGGATTTAGGAAGAAATAAACAGTGTGAGGAATTCCCTGCACCAGAGGCTCAGTATTGATTGCTATCAGGCCGTGTTTACCAGTTTACCAGTTGAGGAAACAGCTGTGTCATTGTATGATTTAAGTGAATAATCTGATTTAACATAAATAATATTGCAATGTTTAACAATCCAGCCTCCCCACTGCCGTGAAGTTAGTTTTAGATTGGACATTCAAGAGACATTCGGATCTTCAAATCTCAGTAGCTCTTAAACAAAGTATTTGTGAATATAGAGACCACAATATTGGTCTCATTGTGATTACAAAAGGTTATAAGTTAAACAGTCCTTATTTACCCATATTTTAATTGAGCATACAAATTCCGGGGCCATAGAGAACTAAACGCTGTTTATTCGAGCCGACATGGAGATGGAAGCGATCTCTGGGTCAGTACTGGTTGTGGGCGCGTTGTTTCATATAAATGCAGCCTACTTCTAACTTCAAGTTTCAGCATGAGTATCTTACAACAACAGCCATGATAGTCATAATGGCAGGACCCTGGGTTTTCCAGCTGAGCGTTGCCCAAAGCGTCACACTGCCTCTGCCGGCTTGCCTTCTTCCCATAGTGCGTCCTGTGTTCTCCGGGTAAGTGAGGCACACGCCCCAGGCCATCCAGGTGATGTAAAAGACAACGTGACTCTTCAGACCAGACCACCATCTTCCATCGCTCCGCGGTCCCGGTCTGATGCTCACATGCACTTTGTGGGCCCTTTCGGCAGCTGACGGGTCGGCCGGGGCAGCCGGACTGGTCTGTGGTCGTCTGTTGGATCGGACCACACGGTCCGGCCCTCGCTCGCCACGTGCATCGATGTGCCTTGGCTGCTCAAGACCCTGTCGCCGGTTCTCCAATTTTCCTTCCTGGGACCACTTTTAATTGGTACTGACCCCTACAGACCGGGAACAGCCCACAAGAGCTGCAGATTTGGAGATGCTCAGACAAAGTCTGGTCCATTTGCTCAGAATTGACCAGAATTGACTTTCTCCTGCTTCTCACACATCAACTTTGAGGACAACATGTTCACTTGCTTCCTATTATATCCCACTCACTGACAGGTGCCATGATGACCAGATTCTACGTTTTATTTACCGGTACTTCACCTGTCAGTGGTCGTAATGTTATGGCTGGGAATCGATCATCTTTTTTTGAATTTGAATTTGAATTTAATAAATTATTTGTTGTTAACCTTGCTTTTTAGTTTTTGGGGCTCAATACATTTGCTACTACTAGCTACTACAGTTGGGAAGAGTTCAGTGGCGCCGTGCTTTACACCAGTCCATCTAACGTTTGGCATTGATGAGGTAAGGTGAGGTAAGGCTTGCATACAGCTGCTCGACCGTGGAATCCCATGCCATGAAGCTCCTGGCACACAGTTTTAGGGCTGATGTAAATGCCGGAGGAGGTTTGGAACTCTGCACTTATTGAGTCAGCAAAGCGTTGGCGACTTTTATGCTCCTCTGCAATCGGCGACCCTGCTTGATTAATACACCCGTGCAAGTGGGACTAAATGAAACACCAGAATTCAATCATTCAGAAATGTGGCCCAATATTTCTGTTCATATTGTGTATATGTGTTATACATTAAATTGAGATAAAAATTGGATCAATGCTGGTCATGCAAGTGATGTTAGTGTAGAAGCATTTTATTTGTCAATAAATGACTACATTTTTATTTTATTTACCTTAACTAAGAAAAGCTGAAACACCTATGTTCTTACTGAGATTCTGACAGCTATTTACTACCCCAAGTTCATGTGGTAACCCCAGGGCCTTCAACAAATGCAAGAGTACACGGTTTGGATGGACAATGTTTCTGTTACCTCATGCTTATTGTACTTTACACATTTAATGTCCACAGTGCAGTGTAAGTGATCAGACCTATTCTGAAAGAAACTGGACAGATTTGTCTTTTTAGACCATTTCCACATACTCACACAATAATGTGAAGTAGCCTGAATCACGTCACCTTAAAACCTACATCTATATTACTATAGAGAGTTTTGCAGAAAACAAATTATAATTGAGTGTATAACCAATTGGAAAAAACAATTAAAATTGTATTTTTATCTACAAATGAAACATCATTTCCTGGTGTAATGTTCATTGGCCATCATGAATGTTTCTGTTAGAAATGCGTGGCCCTTCCCGGTCCTAGTCTCTCATTCCACAAATGGGAGTTGTGTTTTGTGTGAATTCTCCTGTGATTGTGGGTTATCTAGGTGGAAATCCTTTGTTTGCCCTGTTCCCTGCAAGAAACCCACTTGGTTTCTGTTCCTAAGGGTAACCTGCTTCTCATTCATTATTAAAGGAAATTTAATTTGTCTGTGTAGGGCTCATCCTTGATGTGCTCCTCCCCAGCTGTCAGCCGTAATAAATTAGATTCAACTGAGCCACTGAGCAAGACAAATACATTCAATAAGGTTTTGTCATTCACTCTGTCCTTTGTGATTTTTTGCTGTGTTACTTGTTTACACTTCTTCATCATAGCTCTGTTTATCTGCGGCTCCCATGTGATGAAAAATAAAATGCTTTTGCATGCTTTTGCCCCCCTGCCATGGAGATTGTTTCACTCAGGTTTTTTCTGTGACCAGATTTGGCTGCAGGTACAGAGCGCTTCTTTAAATACTTTTTAGAATTGATGTTAACAAAAAGTAACAACAACACAATGTATATACCAAAAATATGAAGATCTTTACTTTTAAAATATATGCATTTGTATTCATGTGAATTTGCAGACCTTTAGTGATGCTCTAGGAACAATTCTAAAAAAGGAAATAATTATGGACTTCAATAGTTTGATTAGAACGGTTTAGCAATTTGCAGACATTCAAAAAAAAAACAGCATTTCAAAAGTGCAAAAATTTTTTATATATGAGATGAAAGGTAATATCGTGACTAATCTGTGTAGATGCCAGCCATCTTTGTGGAAAAGCCAGCCAACATTCACAAACGGAAAAACATGAATGAATGAGCGCTGTGCACCAGGAAATGAGTCAGGTCTTTTCTTATCACCGGTTCTATAAAATAAATTACAGTAATAAGACAGCTGAAATGTTTTAGCATTTCATTTGTACAGTTGATTGGCAGTATGTGTAGATTACCAACAAAAAAGATTGCTCATTGCATGTGAAATTTGCGAATTTAGTGTACAATGCAAAAGAGTTTTGCTTTTACTCTGAGCTAAATAGCAGTATAAAGCATTACTATATTGTGTTCATGCTCCCCTCTTGAATATGTGCTCATGCAGACATTCAACTATTTAACATTCAGGCGCTTCTACTGCACCACATGCCTTTGGTATGGAAGACTGCTCATGGCTCTCAGGGCAACTGCAACTGGCTCTGCTATAAGAACACAAGTGTCCTTTGAATCAATTCGAGAGGTACAGGAACTTGTAAACACGTGCAAGCAAACGTTGCAACAAAGAGAAAGAGCTGTTTGGTCCCGGTCCAACATATTTAGTCCTATGCTGGTGCCATTGTTTGACCTCTGGCGGTCCACACACCAGAGACAAGGCACCGTTTGTCGGCTAATCAGAATAATGGTGTGCATAATTCAAGCACATCTGTAATTAAACTCCATTTGAACACTAATTAGATGTGCTGCTGATAACATGGCCAGCCAACAGCGCTGAGTACATTGTGGCAGTTGCCGCCTTTTATGCAGCTGGGTAGAGTGAATGAACGTGTAGTCAGTTGGCTTTCTCTCCCATTGCCCCTCTAGCAGGAGCTAGTAGACCTGAAGTGGCTCCTGGTTTCTGGCTTTCTCTCCCATTGCCCCTCTAGCAGGAGCTAGTAGACCTGAAGTGGCTCCTGGTTTCTGGCTTTCTCTCCCATTGCCCCTCTAGCAGGAGCTAGTAGACCTGAAGTGGCTCCTGGTTTCTGGCTTTCTCTCC
>JACXGK010006911.1:0-27122 GCA_016801125.1 Novumbra hubbsi | reverse complement strand
TGAACGGACAGACACAGGAAAGAGAACACAGTGGAATATGTTGTGTAGGTATGTGTTTGTTTCATGTTACATGATAAGGATGGGCTAGATGAACGGACAGACACAGGAAAGAGAACACAGTGGAATATGTTGTGTAGGTATGTGTTTGTTTCATGTTACATGATAAGGATGGGCTAGATGAACGGACAGACACAGGAAACCTACACCTCATCATTAGTCTTCCTGGTAGCCTAGAAGCCGGATTCCCTTTTGCTATACTGGGCTCAGTTCAGCATGGATGAAGATATGCATTATTAAAGTAACAGACACACACACACACACATACAGACACACCAGCGTAGCCTATTAAAATAGACGGACCAGGAAGACACATGCATGCACCCATGTAAAGACAAACACACCCACACTTAAGTTTACCATGCATGCCGGCAGCCACGCTCATACATCACATCCCATCAGCACCCTACAAGAATGGATGCGGAGAGGCCTGATTACTTATTCAAAGCAACGTTAACTCAGCCAATCAGCCAGGGCACTGTCGGCTGAGACATCCTTGAAGGCTCATAAGCACACAGAGTAGTTGCTCCGCTTACAGCCTTTTTCTTGTGCGGTTCTTGTGTGTGTGTGTGTGTGTGCTTGCATGCAAGCCCTGTGCCTAGCTGGCAGGAGAGTGTCTCTTCTCTGACAGAAGGAATTACTTTGAAATGACAGATGAAAGGCCAAATCATTCTGGAAGTGGAAAGTAGCTGTTAATGAAACTACCATGGCCGTCCCAGAGAATGGGACTTCACACACATGGAGCCACAGTGACAGGAAGAGACTCACTATAAATATGCAGTGCACTGTTCAGGTCTGTTCCACTATGACTTATTTATGAACACATGAACACATGATCTGAATCCCAATTGACACCCTATTCCCTATCCAGTGCATTACTTTTGACTAGATCCGTATTAACCACAGGTCAAGTATTGGGCGTTCTGAAGGGAATAGGCTGCCACAGGGGACCCATCCAATGACATAATTATGGGTTCAAACGTTTGCGCTTTACATGTGCGGACACATTTGAAGCTACAGCAGGGTTGCCAGTCAATTTTCTGCATAATATGAAAAGTCGACAACATAGTTGGGGATTTTCCGATGATCCATATGAACTGAGAAGGAAGTAAGACTCTCTCTAAGGTAGATTAAGCAGCCACTTGCAACATGGAGCTTAATTAGCTGGATGACAGCTTTACAGCATATGCAGAGGAGCAGTTGTCCTTTATTACCAGCTAATGATATAGGTTACGCTGAGACCCTCTCATCTGCATATTTAAATCATGAACTCTTGTTAATGTAGTTTCCGGCAATGTCCCAAATTGTACCATATGGGACAGGGTCAAAAGTACAGGGGCAATGTGGCAATATGGTGCCATATGATAGCAATCAATTTAGACCCACCATGAAAATGGTTCTGTTCCTGAACCGGAAGACAATCAGTGTTTTTTTGTAGTGGTTACAGCATCTGACCAGTGACGAGTTATTTGACCCTGAGCAAGGCAGTTCACCGAGGGCTGTTATATGCCCCCGGGTTAATGCTGAAAATCAGAATGCGTTCTTGGTCATACTGAACTACTGAAATGTTCATTAAAACAGAACACTAAGGCATTTGGCATTCTAAATGATAATCTATGTTTTTGACTTGGATTTGAAAATGAACACCATCAGTGTTTATTACTGGTATTCGAAATCTCTCCTGATCTACATGTGATTTGGCGCCGGCTAAAAAAGAGAAGTAAACATGTAGTAGGAGAAAGAGACACATTACACATCATTCACTTGGCCGTTCTTTACGTGTGAAGGACTGTAGAAGATTCATTGCATTTTAATTTTTCAAACATTTGAAATACTTTGTCAATGATCACAGATTTTGTTTATGCTCCAAAACCAGTTTCTTTAGGATTGTTCTGAGAATGGCCATTCATGCAGCTGTTGAATCTGTGGGTTTGCTCAAACAAAGAGTTTCAGCAGAAACGGTCAGAAACGGTCAGAAACGCTCTTGCGGAAGCTCCCGGAAGCTCCACACCGGTGCCTTGGGCTGAATGCTGTTGGGCATCGTAACTCACTTCAATGGGCAAATGCATGATGACGTCTGACATTCTGAAGAAGTGCTTTCGTCACGGATCAATCGTGTTTTCCGCCGTGCCATGCAGATGGCAGAGTTTATGAAGGCAAGAGGATTGCTGATGTCAACATTGTGAACTGAGTTCCCCATGGTGGTAGTGGCGTTGTTGTATGGCAGCCTTACGCCACAAACAACAAACCCAGTGTCAGTGCACCTGGTATCAGTTACACGTGTCAGTTTGAACGGGCAAAAGCTTTCGGTGACGAGATCCTGACAGACATTCCTTTGACATTTCTTCATTGACTGGAAGCTGGGGTAAGAAGAATTTGAGAATGTGAATTGGATGTGAAATTCATATTTTCTATACATTTAAGAAACGATACTTCAGGGATTTATGGGACATATTATTGCATACACTTAATGAAATACACTAAAAAGTACAAGTACAAAAGACAATGAAATTAAATGAAAATACAGAAAGAAAGACAATTTGAATAAAAGTGAATGTTAACGAAATATAACTGAGAGACAAGAGGAGCCTCATTCTCCCGTCTTATAATTTATTCTGTTTTACAGAAACTATTATCTGCTACACCAGTACCAGAGGTGAGGCCAGTGACGCACTTAACAGGCACACCAGATACTGACGTGTTTTTTGATCCTTACAACTTCTTCAAGGATTTTATAAGTAACAGATCCGTATTCCTAGACGTGTGAAATCCATAGAATAGAGACTTATACCTTGATTCATTATCGGAGAAGAGGTAAAGTTACGTGAATAGCGGTGTCACATGAAGATTAGTGTCACATGAAGATTGACGTCACATGAAGATTTACGTCACATGAAGATTGACGTCACATGAAGAGTGACACCACATGAAGAGTAATGTCACATGAGAAGGTAATGTTACATGAAGTGGTGACATCACATGAAGAGGGGTGTCATAAGTAGAGCTGATGTCACATGAAGAGGTGATGTTGCGTGAAGAGTGGTGTCACATAAAGAGTAACGTCACATGAGAAGGTGATGTCCCATGAAGTGGGGTGTCATAAGTAGAGGTGATGTCACATGAAGAGGTGATGTCACGTGAAGAGTAGTGTCACATAAAGGGTGGTGTCACATAAAGAGAGGTGTCACATGAAGCGGTGATGTCACAAAATGACGGTTGACTCATAAAATGCCTGACTAGCTTCAGATGTGTTATTTCTTAATCTTAAAAATTGAATTGGTTTTAATGCTAAAGCCCAACCGTATGTCTCAAGGACTCCTTATTTTGTGCACAAATAGGGAATAGGGGGCCTTTTGGGATGCATTTCTACGCTCTGGTACGAAACCAAAAATGCAAGAGAAAGCAGAGATGAGACTCAGCAGTCCCCTCTCTCATTAATGTCAGACGAGCCATCTATCCACCATCACCATTACATAGACAGATGGGCTGGGGCAGAGTAGAAGACAGTTGGGTAGTGAAGGGTAGAGCGGGAGAGAAGGAGAGAAGGAGAGGATCTATGGCTGCAAGACAACCACGACCGCAGGGATTTACGGATGGCTCTGAATAGCAACATGGAAGCTGGTTGGAGGGGAAAGAGGACGGGAGGAATGGAGTAGAAAGACAGACAGTGGAGAGAGTATGTAGGCCCCGGAGTGTCATCTCATGGGCAGACTTCCAGAACTGTGCCGCATCCCATTTCCAATCAGCCGCTAGACAGCTGCAGATTCACTTCCCGGTTTCTTGCCCGGTTCTCAGCCCCACGTGACGGATGTTAGATCTCACAGACCCCCCAAAGAGACCGTGAAGCTTTTGCTGCCTATCTCCTTTCTAACACCCCACAATCATTAACTTCTTAAGAGGCCAGAAACCCAACAAATCCAACCAACTTTATAAGCCACAATTTCTCACACCCCTTCCCTTTCCTTTAATATCTCCAAGCAACAAAACCAAAACAGAGCCCAGGGAAAAAAAATGTCCTGTTCATCACGGTTGACGTGCTACTTGGCAAAACAATGAGTGGGGAGTAGTGCTGCTCTTTGAGACCAGCTGTGGAGCTGGTGTTGAGGAATGAGCTGGCATTTAGAGATAGGCAGGCTGCAGACTGATGGAGTCCCTTTGAGCTAGACAGTGATTCTGGGGGAACTTTTTTTTCATTGCTTCATCTGGGCACTAAATAGTGTAAGAGGCGGGGAGACTTGGCGATGGACTTCCTGAAATGCCGCTCACCTCTACCCCTTGGTTCAGCTACTATTTCCATGAAATCATTAAAATTCCCATCATCTCCCACAATCTCAGACGAGAGGAGGACATTGGCGGACGTCCTGTACCACCTGTGGCAGCTGAAAGACAAAACGATGTTCCTATCAATCCTGACCCTTCTTTGCACATCAATCGTAGAGTCCATTCCTCACCTCCTTCATTACCGCCTGGTTTCGATGGGCGTTGGCACTCTGCAGTGGAAAAAGGGACATCGTCTGTCATCTGCCTTCCTGTAAGGTCCTACATTGATCCAGGGCAAAGAAGGGACATCGTCTGTCACCTGCCCTCCTGTAAGGTCCTACGTTGATCCAGGGCAAAGAAGGGACATCGTCTGTCACCTGCCCTCCTGTAAGGTCCTACGTTGATCCAGGGCAAAGAAGGGACATCGTCTGTCACCTGCCCTCCTGTAAGGTCCTACGTTGATCCAGGGCAAAGAAGGGACATTGTCTGTCACCTGCCCTCCTGTAAGGTCCTACGTTGATCCAGGGCAAAGAAGGGACATCGTCTGTCACCTGCCCTCCTGTAAGGTCCTACGTTGATCCAGGGCAAAGAAGGGACATCGTCTGTCACCTGCCCTCCTGTAAGGTCCTACGTTGATCCAGGGCAAGGAAGCCGATCCCTGCTGACCCCTCCCATCTCGGTCATCTAATATTCCAGTAATCATCCTCCAGCAGGCAGAGGCAAGGTTGCCAGTATGTTTCTTGAAAACAATATTAAGGCGTGTCAGAGAAAGTACTCCCCAGTTTGTCTTGAAATATCACCTCCCTAATCACCAAACAGGATAGCGGGAAACGAAAAAGATCCTTCTGCTCTAGAGAGATTCATTCCTCTGAAATAACCTCCCTCGTTTGATCTTGGTTAAGCTTAACCCTTTACTGACAATTACTCGGTCACCTAAATTTAACCACTAAGATGTTTCCAACAATTTAACAACACCCTTAAATGTTGATAAAGAGTAGGTGCGATCATCTACACGTTGTGCAGCAATATTGCCTGAATCATTATCTAGTGTAGCCTAACATTAGACTGGAAGCTAGGCACAAACTGGTACCAACAGGCTACCTCTCCAGAGGGATGCCCATTACCCTGGCTACATAGAGCCGTAATCTAGTTAAGCCAGCCTGACGGCAGCTGTCAGGGGGATTTGAATGGGTCAATATGCGACGCACCCTAAACCCTCTCGGACTGAAAATGAGATTGAACCTGTTAGCGGTTAGTCTGCCAGACAGACAGGAACTGGGGAAACAAATGGTTCATGGAGTGTCCCACATTGAATCTTATTACCTACCAGGTTCCAGGAAGGCGATATGGTGCAATTTTAGACTTACCCTTTGAGAACAGAGAGGATTGGCCTAACCGGAGAGACTAGCATGGCCCCCTAATGACAGCAGCCATTGGAAGCTATAAACACACTCATACACACACTTGGTTTAATTAGCGATGGCTGTTGTTTTCCCAAGCATAACCGCTCAAACTGTTGTTATGGAAGCCCACCAAAGAATTACAATTATTCCATGAACCAACGC
Source organism: Novumbra hubbsi (assembly GCA_016801125.1). NCBI lineage: Eukaryota > Metazoa > Chordata > Actinopteri > Esociformes > Umbridae > Novumbra > Novumbra hubbsi. Next base: position 21,240 of record JACXGK010006911.1, on the reverse strand, counting down.
ACGTTCAGGGAAAAATATAAATACTAACTAAATCAATTATTTGTGTTTGTAGAGACTTTATTCAGTTGGCAAAAGCATACCTTGTTTAATATACATATATAGATTTGTCCTTATAATAACCCTAAAAGTGTCACATAAACCTACATGCATAATATTACCATAAAAGGAATTGGAGAAATGTTGTATACACATTTTTTTAAATACTTAAGTGTCCAGGAATGTTGCATTTTCTCATAATTTCAATGAAACCAGACAAAAGTGCAATGACCGAATTATAAAAGCTCCTGTTCTTTTGTGTACATCAACAGACATTTGGTTATAAAGTACATTTTATTTCTCATATAAAATACTTTTCTGCAATATACATGTATCTATTATACATTAGAAATGCCTCTTAACATTTTAATTAAAACCTTATTAAACAACCTCATAAAGGCATATCTGAGTCTGTCATGTCCTGGATGCGGGCCCCTAGCCATCTCTATGCTTTGGGGCTCCCATTCAGGGCATGGCACATGGAGAGGCCTCTAGCCATCTCCATGTCATTGTGGGCTCCCCAGTCAGAGCAGCTGCGTTCAGTTGACTCTGATTGGGGAGCCTACTTAGGTCAGGTTTTCACCACACCCGGTGTGGTTTATTGTTTGTTTGTGTCTCAACAACAGCTCACGGTTTGTCTTTCATTTAATTCAAGATTCATGTGAATACTCTACACGTAATTTGTACTTTGTTTTATGTTGGTTGCATACCTTTCATTTTCCGTTTACAGTTCGTGTTAGTTTGTATTGGTTTTGTTTCATTGGATTAAATCACCTTTTGTTTATAGAATGTCCGCTTATGGTTCCGCCGCACTACAAAACCGTGGCAGAGTCCCTCATTGTGTCTTTTTCTGCCTTCATGACTCATGTACGGTCTTTGTACGGTTGACATTGATGCTGGCAAGATCCATGCATTCATGGTAACTGAGAGGCAGGTCATAATGGGAACCCAACACTCATCAGGTTTGTATTGTCCTTTGGGTTGTCAGATAATTCCAAAAGATGTGTAGCAATTAATCGTATGACTGTATCCTGTAGTTCAACATGTCCCCATTTAGGAAAGCGCCCTGCCACTCACCGCTGGCCTGTTTATCAAGCTAATCAGGGTTGGATGCCGTTTGGGATAAATTGCCCTGTGTGTGTTGACAGAAACTTCACATTTTTACCAGAATGAGTGCCAAGAAAAGACAATTGTTTGTACAACTTCAACCATGTGAGCTAGAAATGTTTGGACAGATTAGCAAAGAAGAGTCAAGACTAGAATGCAGTTATGTTAGTCTTTTGTCTTTAGACTTTTGAACTTTTTGTGAGATCATATTGGGCGGGAAGCTAACCGAGTGGTCGTAGTGCTCACATTGATATTTTTTAAGCAAATGTCATGCAGGACCCCTGATTAACATCACCAAGAGTGTGTTGGAGACTTGGTGGGGCCAGACGCTCCTCTTCGTTGAATACACTCTTATTCAGAAGTCATTTGTCATAAGTGCTAGCGATTTTGACTACATAATGTCACCTGGATTAGTATTTAGCTCTGTAATTATTGGGCTGTCGCACCAGCATTTTTGCTTTGTCCAAATTAGTTAGAGCTAACAGTCACCAAGATGATGTTAGTGTTGTTAGCTAAGGAAACTAACTAGCCAGTTGCTTCTTTCAATTCAACTTGTTAATACTGACATATAACAGATTTCCTGACGCTATTAATTTCTTCTTGTTCCCAGTGCAGCATCCCAAAAACCCATGTTGAAGGTTTGTGCACTCTTGTTATGTTTCTGGGGTAGTTCATCTACATTGCCAACTTCGATCCTAGGTATAATGTTTTTCAGACACAGGTATGCCTTAAAACAGCATACCAGATGTAACCTTGCCAGCCTAGGATGTCCACACCTGGCTTCTCCCACCATTATCACCTGTTTCAGCATGTTAGTGATAGCCCCTGAAAATGTCCCTATGACTCTATTTCAGTATGGGAATAAATTGCCAAAATATAATCGCAACTGCACTATGAATTTCTTGCAGATAGACAAAAAACAGTGTGTGTCACAATACAGTCGATAATGGCCGTCTTGCTAATTTATAATAACTGATGCTCTTTAATTTGAGATTAATTTGTAGAAGGAGATGCATTTGTTTTTTTGTCAACAATAAGAGCATGATAATATGTTTAAAATAAAAAGCTGAAGTAAGTTGGACACATTACATGTTTTTTGTAATTTCAGAGATGGCTCAATTAGTGTAGTACCAGTTATATGATGAATCATCAACTCAAAAATATATCCTTTGCATCTGCGATACTGTAACACCAGCCATTTAAAGACATTATGAAAAGAGCAAGAACTGTGAAACAAAGCAAGAACAAAACCCCGAGGCATGTCAGGGTCAGAACTCATGCCATCAACCTGTAAAATTGAGATCTAGCACTATGATGTTTTTAAACCAAATAACAGCTTTGGCCTGGGTTTAATCATCTCTGCAATATCCACGCTCTACTGTGTGAGATACCTCAGTAAAATCATTTATGCAGTGCTTAGAGTATATTAGTAGTAATTTTTATGGTAGTGGTTATAAAGCTGTAGTTGTTTCCCGAACCAGAATTAAAATTGCTATGGACGTTTGGGGTGTGTAAAAAGTTCTACAGTTCACTAACAAGTCTTTCAAAAACTTTTGCTAGGACAGATAGTTTGGAAATGAGCCAGTAACGACATCTCCACCAGGCATGTCAGGATATTTAGCTCCTAGATATAGACATCCCATTGATCCAAACGTTTTTTACCACGTGTGGCTTTAATCCCCCATGGGGTGCTACATATTCCTTCACAGTCATCCCAATGAAGAAGCCATGTTGTATGGCCAACATCTTCAACCAGCCTTCTTCACTAAAGCACTGCTAGAGCCTATAATGATTGTCATATTGTCGTTCTAGTTGTTGTTCTATAACTAAGTTCCTATATTTGTTTGTGACATTGTAGCTACATGAGCCCCATAACGATTCTCTACAAGCATGTTGAGTCTCACAAGCCAGAATTATAACGGATTGTCTAAAACAGCGTTCACTCTCTGTACAACTGCTTTTTAATATGAGGATTTTTAAATATCTTCGCTACTTTCCACAGAACGGAACAGAAGTAAGAAAACAGCTTCACAGCTTCATTCCTACACAAGTGGAGATGATAAATGGATGGCAACACTCGTCATACACACGTCCGAGATTGTATCTGTCACAGCTGATACACCGCTGATCCAATATACTTGAGATGGGAAAACCCGGAAGTGCTGTGCGTTATTGCATCATCACTCAGAGAGCTTATCAGTATGATTCTGATGGTCCTTTACTCATTCACACATTGTTTGTCTAGGACAGCTCACATGACAAATTCACGTTCTCTTTTAACACTTCCACAAAAACTGTACAGTCAGTGTTTTTATTTGCATTCGTCATTATCTCGCAATCCTGTCTGGGATTAGTAATAGTGGTAATAAATGAATTATCCCAAATACAGTAGATGCTTCTTATCCTCAATAAACCATACAATGGCAAGGTAAGACACAGCCGACTAACTTCAAATATGTTAGCATATTACATTTGGACTGGAGAGAAAGTCAAGTCCTGAGAGGAGCAATGAATTGAGAGCCTCTTGACTGTGCTGCTCTGCAGAGATGAAAGGTAGAAGACCGGCTTCAGCCCCACGTTTGAATGTGAAACAATCATGAACATTTTTGCAGATAGCGAATGTGTGGTAATTATTAATATAACTAGCTTAATGAATAATAATATCTCTTTTAATGGCTTGTTATCAGAGGATTCCGATTAACACACACCCTTTGTTTGGACAGCGAAAAGGGGAGAGTCCAGCGCTCACACAAGTGGGAGGAAGTGAATGCAGGAGCCGTTACGTGCTTGAAGCACTTCTCTGGCGTTACTAGGAGAGCTCCACAGACTTTACAGTCAGCCGTACTCTTTTAAACACTGTAGTATTGCATTCTGACTGATTCTTGGGGCACTTGAAAGGTGACTCAGCAAATACAGTAGATCCGGCTGGAACCCCTGCAGTTCCTCAAGCCACAGTTGCTAGCTAGCTGTAAATGTTTACTTCTAAAACTGTAGGCACCAGTAAATCAGCCAGTACATTGAATGAGTCTGGTGAGGTCATTGGTTCATGGATGGATGGTGTGTATTTGATGATGTGTTGCCGAAGAAGGGTGGTATCGAAGTAGGTGTTGGAGGCGAGGGTGTGCGGGTGGGAGGAGAGGATGCTGGGAAAGATGGCGCTTAAGGATAGGATGCGTTGCTGGTTTTTGCACTTTGGGGGGACAGATGGATGGGGCGCTCGAACGAGGTGCTGGAGGATGCGATGTGATGCTGGGTGGCTGGAAGGATGGAGGATTGGATGGAGGGATAGAAGGAGGTGTGTATCGGTGAGGCCAAGATGCGGTTCCGCCACGCTTGTTTTGATTAATGGATCCCTGTCTGGCCTATCTGGCCGTGAGTGACAAATTATCAAAGTGGAGCAGCTCGTTCGTCACTGTCAACGCGGCACTGCGAGCGTTTCTGAGGACGTCCTGCCAGCCTGTTGCTCCACCACCATTTCCCTCTTATCTTCTCCACATGGCCCATGAGATTCAACAGCACAGTTGACAGGGGACAGAGAAAGGCAAGGAGACGAGAGGATTCGAGAAGAGCGTGAGGAAAGGAGGAAGGAGGGAAGCAGGAGCGAGTGGGTGAAATATGATGAAGAGAGGAGAGAGGGCTAGAGCATGGTGAGAAAAGGAGAAGAAAATTATGAGGATAGAAACCCAGAGTAACGGAAGCTTGTTGTCCCCAGCTCGTAGCATCTCCTCGTTTCATGGACTGCAAAACCAGTGCCAAACACCTTAATGCGTTACCTCACCGCAGATTACCTCACGTCACCTCACTGCACGGGCATGCCGGTCAGATTGAGACGCTTTTTCATGGTCGCGTGCAGTCGCCCCGTATTGTGTTATCGCCGTCATTCGGGGAGCTGAGAAGGATCACCGATAAGACAATGTGCGGTTAAACCGCTGAGGGGCAGATAATAGGTTGACGGCCTCCGCCCGTGTCCCCGCAAGCCTGTCCTCTAATTAAGCAGGTGGAGCGATGCGGAGCAGGGGGAGTCTTATCAGTTGGCTCCAACGCCGCTGCAGAGGCGGTGTTTTAGACGTGTTGGGAGTGAAGGGTGTTGATTCATTTTCCGAACAAGGCCTGCTTCTCCATGAAATACTGTGCCGCTGTCGTCTTTTTCCGGCTCCGTTTAGGACGGGATTGGCATCGCTCAGGCATTTGCATTTTAGTCGTTCGTCTGACGCTCCTCTCCAGAGTGACTTAAGGGAGCACATGAAACACGCCCTGGCCCACGCCCATGCACACCTCCTCCCCGGGTCCCCTTTCTCCGACACAAACGTGATCGCACACTCGCACCTGGGAGGCGGGGAGAAAGAGAGAGAGAAGGAGTTGTTGTTGTTGATGTTGTTGTTGTTCTCTCAAGGAGCGTTCCAGTTTTATCCTCATCCCCTCTCTCCTCTGACACGCGGAGGACAGGACTGAGTCGGTGATGGATGAGCAGTAGACAGCTGTCGTCCGGCGGTGAGACAACTATACCGGGGGCGCCCTACGGAGGCACACCTAATTCCCAGGTCTTATTCTGTCAATAAACACCAGCCAGTGGCACTCAATTAGACGACTTTATTGACTGCGTTCCCTGGGCTGTGTCAGATGTCAGCTGGCAACACAGCTTGACGTCGATCGCTGACATTTCTCTCAGAGATTACAGAAAATAGAAGAGAGGGGAAAATAAATAAGATACCAGGGCGAGAGAGTACGGGGGTGGGGGTGGGGGGGTGGGAAAGAGATAAAGAGAAAAGGAAGAATAATATGAACGGATAGAGGATGGAGGGAGAGAATAGGAAAGTGGAAGAAAGAAAGATTAGAAAGCGAGAGACCGAGTGGCAGAAATAGAGAAGGGAGAAATGGTGAGAACAGAAAGAGGAGTTAAAAGAATGTGAGAGAAAGCGAAATCAGAGAGCGAACGAAAGAGGGACATATCAAGCGTAGCTAGCACCCGTTTTATATTATTTGAGCAGAATTTAATGATAATCTTTTGAGATACGTTTTTTGGTAAAGTCGTGTTTCGGTGTAGCAGCGTCCTTTCCCCTCAGACCACACCATCACAGAGCTTTGAACAGCCAGTAGAAAACTCAACTGTAAATGCCTAACACACAGCAGGAAGCAGACTGACTTCTGTTGTAAAAATGGCAACACCTTCGCAGCATCTGCTCTAAGTACGGTACACTGTAACCATCTTGAGCAATAACTGCACCATTAGTCTTCTTCCATAACCAAGCTGCAGAAAACATTACAATGCCTGGGTTTCACTGAGATGACAAATCCTTAATGAAATTCAAGTTGGACAATAAACTCTATATATACAAGTGTAAAACCCCAAGGGCCATTAGATTTTTTTAAATATGTGGGTTGTCAATATATAGAGGATTTTTCCAAACAGGTTCATAAATTATTTCAGGAGATTGCAAGGAAATGGTTACTATGTTTCCATGATTTACCCTACCAGGCCCAAGGCTACTTCCTGTGAAAGGCTGAGCCATTCTTATGGACGCACAAGAAGAATATATAAGGAGTGGGGAATGGGATTTGCACACTAAACAACACACTCCAGTATGTTAGAATGTCTATTGAAGGGAAGCTGGATTTGCTAAATTAAATTAGTCATGTTTTGTTTCATTTCGCACTGCATCCATGATATGCTAATCACTCTACCAGTCAATTTGCGTTTAGTCACGTTTTTCCTGGTTTGATTGAGCTATTGGATGCCTTTTAGCAAATTCTCCTTCAGCAGATATCTTGATTATTGTAAAAAGTGTGAATTTCTTTCCTTTTTCAAACAGACTACCACTCTTTTGGAGCGGCGTTGTCTCCTTTGGTCAAGTCTCTGTTTTAAAAAAATCCCATTAGGCTGGGTACTGCTAGCTTTCATACTTTACATTATACACAACAAATGTCATGATTTAAAGGATACATTTTTGGTTTGTAGATTTTGAACCATTTGAATTAGAGGTGGGCAACTGTTTTAAGGATTTGATAGACAGTTGTAGCTGGATATTGAGATACTACAGATATCTTGATGAAACACTTTCAAAAAATTACTGAAGAATGTATTTATTAACTTAATGCACAATAAGATCTTTGGTACTGTAAAATGTATGGCGCACTTTTGTTAAATATGGCTAGTGTCTGTAAAAAAATGTATTTGAGCCTTTAATTAGTTTGAGCTGTGCTCACTGAAGACATGCCTGTTAAGACAACAAGAATTGCGCTGGTCACTGGTACATCATTGTTCATGTTGATGTTTTCGGCAACTAGGATAACTTGTGAAGGTATTGCCTACCCCTATTGTAGAAAACCTTACAAAACAGTACAACAGTTTTCTGAGTACAAAAGCCTCCATATGAACTGCGAGGCAAATGAAACAGGACAAAGCACTTCATTGCGCTAGCTTGTGTTTTTCCACATCTTGACAGGTTCTGCTGCTTGTGTTAAGCAGGGAGGCTGAGACCCTGGAACAAAAAGGCATCTTGGATGGATTCACACGCATGCTGCAGCCCAAAGATGCCAGGCAGATCACTAACAATGGTAGCCAAAATTCACTCAGGCTAAAGTAGCTGAATTGTCTACAACTATTTACCAAAAACGTATCTGCAGGAGTCTGAAGACATTCTGAATTCATTATTGCATTGTTGGTATTATTTAGGAGTAGCAGCCAATGCATGGGGTATGCGGCAAAGGTCCCACTCCTCTCACAAAGGGAAAATGTGAAAACTGGGTACTCCTACTTAAACAGCCACAAGCCTGCATGAGACACAGTTCTATAGTTTATCAGACCCAGTTTTGTCAAACCGAGATTGGGGGGGATTGCGCTGTTTGCTGGCGTGGAAAGGCAGCAGGGTGATTCTGATTTGGATCTGGTCAGCCAGCTGCCAGCATTTGAGTTTGGCCGATTAGACGATGCATAACCCATACAGGATGAAAAGTAATTGTGTTTGCACTGCTTTTTTTTAATGTCTAGGCAATTTGGATTACAAGAGCCACTGGCAAGTTGCTGTGGTCCCATGGAGACAAGCTGTGCAACACTCTTCAACAATCTTCTATGATTCCCCCTCTATATGATATGTTTACTTTCGCCACTGGAACAGCAAATGAGTCAGTGAAAAACAAATCCCTATTGTTTTGCTTTCTCATGCCTCTACTTTGGACTTTGAAAATCCCTGTTTCTACCGTTTCCTAAGATGATGAGTAATAGAAAAACAATTAACAAAATTGCCAATGTTAGACACTTTCTGCATTTTATTGATTTAAATGCTTTTGGTGTTTTGGTACACCACACCTGAAACAATGTCATCACAACTTAGCAATTACAGTATATCTCAACAATTTTATCTACTCCCCTTTGCTAATCAAATAAGTATTACTCTTCCCATTTGTCAATAGCTGTATTCATACAATCAATAGCTGTATTTGTACAGAATGGGTAAGTGTGTGCAAACTTTGGACTACAAGTCAAAGGTTTTGGAAAAAGTACTAATTCTAAGGTATTTCGTTATTTTTACTATTTGTAATATTTATAATATTATTACAAGGAGGACATCAAAACTATGAAACAACACTTTTGGAATATTGAAGTAACCGAACAAATATGAAACAATTCAAAGATAAATGTATTCTGCATTCTTCAAAGTAGCCACCCTTGGCCTTGATGACAGCTTTGCACACCATTGACATTCTCTCAGTCACCCACCTCGAATCGCCGGGACATTTGAATATAAACAGTGAATGCACAATTATCTTGAACGAGGTTTAATCAGGGCAATTTTAAATGTTTAATCCTAGCTGCTGGCTGACCAGCCGAAACAACACCTATCTGCCCTGGAACTACAGCACACAGCACATATAGCACCTCATCCCCTGTTGTCATTATCTGTTGTTGGATTTCGTAACCCTCCACTACTCCATCCATCCCCCTCCTCATTCTTCTGATAGGATCTACAGGGGCGATTACCTCTGCTGGGAAACAGAGACTTCCAAGACCCCAAACCCTCAGAACGCTCGTCTCCCCTCTCTGATCCTATGGAAGCCCGACAAACATCCACCAAACCATCAAGTTCATCCAACCGTCCCAAATCATCAAGCCCCTCATCCAGCTGGAACAGACACAGCTCCTAGATCATCCAGAATCTTCCTTTCAGTCCCGCATCCTCCCATCACCGGTTTCATTGCCAAAGATGTGTCGTATTTCCAGCGAATCTATTTGAACTATGCATCGAAACTACTTTTTACTTTATTTTATTTTGATATTTCTTTTGCAACAAGATAATGAAGAGTTCTGAAATGTGTATTTTAGGAAATCCCTGTGGTCTAGGTTTGACGCTGGCGTTCCTTTGAATAAGAAAGTGTAGCTTTTTTCTTTTTCTCTCTGTACCTAATCTGCTCCCGTACCATCATGCCCACTCAACAGACTCCCTCGCCCCTCACCAAGAACGTTTTCTAGATTCCACAAAACCATTCTTTTTCTTACCCGGGAAACACACTTCCCACTTTATCTACCTCCATTTTCAATTTCAATAAAATCCTGTTTATCTACAAATGTGTTGTGTGAAAAGAAAAGAAAATACCAGAGTTTCTTCCAAATACTTTTAGTGTATTGGATGACTGTGAGTAACAGGACACAGTATGTTTAGCAAAAAATAAGTCATATTTCAGTAAGTTGTCTTTTCTGAATAGCAACACACTTTAAACAAGTTTTCCCTCTTTTGCTCTAAATATAATCTTCAACGCACCATGTGACCTGCGCAGACACACAAACACACACACACACACACACACTGAAAATCATTAATACACAACATGATTCAGAGCTGCACCTGCTTGGACACAAAGCAGATGGTTGAGCAGCGCTAGCCTGCTCTGAGGTGATGTTGCCAGGTCTTACACATTCCAAACACATTAGGTACTGGAGCATATGTGTGTGTGTGTGTGTGTGTGTGTGTGTGTGAGAGAGAGAGAGAGAGAGAGAGAGAGAGAGAGAGAGAGAGAGAGAGAGAGAGAGTGGGTAAGAGGGGAAAAAAGTATGTTTTTGAGGTTTACTTTTCCCTTTCCACCCCCAACCATTTCCATCCAGACTCACCTGTCGGCTATCAAAAACCAAATGGACTAAATTGAGAAGAGGCTGATGGGTGTAGGTTTGGTGTCAGTTCTAAATACTGCTGTTTTACAGCCATCTGGTCTAAATCGGGACCCAGCGTAAGCTAGAGGTGTCAATCAGACTTCCAACACAGCCTGTCTGATCATCATGACCTCATGAATGACAGGACAAAAGCAGCACAGAAAATTATATCTTCGGTTTTCAGGGAAAGTACGTGTAAGCAGGTGAACGCAATACTTTTAAAAGCATGAGAGAAAATGTGTTAACCACCTAAGGAGTTCCCGTAAAATGTTGATCTATATTGTGACCTAATGGTAAAAGTGAACTGGATTACGCAAAAACAGTGGTATGTTCATTTGTTTAGTGAGCAAATGAATGCATCATTCAAAAACTAGTGGATCAGTGTATTAGTAGACAAAAGTTAAATATCTGGTATTCTTTTCTTGTGAACAGATTTGGTAGATGTCTTTGAATAATGGCTGAGAATGTCACAGAGACTTCGACATGCAACCACATAACTCAAAGTGCTTCAGAATAATCACATATACTTATTTAATATTAAAGGGACTCTGAATGCAGGTTTCCGTATTCAGTTCAGGTTAGACAAAAACACAGGATTGTTTGTTAAATGCCTCCCACTCACTCACTTTGCGGAGGATGAGGTTGCTGATAAAATTGTACAAAAACTAATATGGGGCCAAATTCTAAACTCTAAAGTACTTTAAAACACTTCATTGACCCGACAGAAATAAAGGTTCACATGCTGTACTTTATTGAAAATGAAAGGTAAAGTACATATCTTTTGTTTTTTGTTTAATAAGGTAGACAATCTATTGTTAGAACTTCAGTGAAAACCTGATTTAATTTGAGGTCATTGCGGAAATAGAGAAACGCTAAAGGGTTTGCAAGATATTGAAGCAATTGTACATGAGAGGGTGGGAGAAAAACAACTGTATAACAGCTGTGCTGTGGTTGTAGATATGAGGCAATAGGCCAGTCTATTACATCTGGTCTAGTATTTCTTCTTTATTTTGTTCTCAAGACTCAAGAACTGGGAGGATCCAGAGGTAAATGTATTAACTTGTCTATTGTTCTTTTTGTGAAGTGTATTAGTCCAAAAACATGATTGCCAGTGATGTGTGCCCCTTCTACATTCGAGCAGCCATTTTGTGTGTCCAAATCCACGCCGAAATGTTTCTTCCCCGCTTGCCAAGCGTGACTAATTACAGTGCAGTTTGGCAAACCCATTTGTTTAAATAATCCAAAACGAGACAAGTGAAAAATTCAACGCCAACAGAGGAACAGAGGTAACAGTTGTTATCTAAAGTGTCCATTTTATCCCTGCCCCTGCCCCCGTGGTGTGTCTTTGTGCGAGTGTGTGTGTGTGTGTGTGTGTGCGGGTCCATGTGTGTGTGTGTGACTGTCTCCAGGCCAAAGCTCCTAGCCTGGCTTTATGACTGATGGTCTGTTTGGAGATGCATCTGTGCTGTTTTATAATGAGCCTCTCTCGTTGCTCTGGTCTAATTGGTCTACAGCACCCCGGCCGGCTGAGGAACACAAGGAACATACAGGCAGAGGCTCAATCTCTGCCATGGTACACCTGGCAGTTAGTCAGAGACACACACACACACGCAAATGCAGACAAAACATCAACGCACGACTGCAGGCACACGTAAGCACATACAAACACATCTGTCTGCCAGTCATGCTCGGTTGGGTGCACCAGTCTGAGCAGTTCTGACAAAGTAGAAACTGGTCCCTACGCACCAAAACAGCTGTTCCGTTTAGGGATCTCGTTTCCTGGTTCTAAGCTGAACCAGTTGGTTCCAAAAGGTTTAACTAGGCAAAACAATGGTTCTCTTTGGACCCAAAAGAGGGTTTCTAACGAAGAACGTTTTAAGTAGTTCCAGTCCAGTCCGGAGCTTGTTGATTTGTCACGATAGCAGAACGGTAACCGTAGTCGACTAGTATCTCTTGTGCAATGAAATCTCTTTCATCCATTCCTGCTGTTGAGGCTGACAAATCTATGTTCTGGGATTAGCATTCCATCTGGGTGTTATAATGAAAGACCACAGCGGTATATTTCAAAAAGGCAACCTGTGGTGCTCTCACTGTACTGGCCTGCTACTCACAGGAATCCTCTCATGTTCCTTCAGCATTTCCCATCGTCCAATGTTCTCACTCCACAGCCACATGATGCTTCCTGTGCTACTCAAAACCGTAGCAAGCTCTGTCGCACCTGACATTTCTGACCCGAGCAACAAGTGACCCCCCCCACCACTGGGTATCTATCTCCTTCCCAACGCTGCAACAAGGCTTGTCTTCTCATACCTCACTGACCTCCTGCACACACACGCACACGATCACCCTCTCTCTCTCCTCAGACTCCCCAGCGCCCCCAGATTGACCACCATCCCTAAAACAAAACTGTGTCCCTTGGTGGATTCTGCATCAATTCTGCATTGGGATTCTGCATCAATTGCCCCAACCCCTGGAACTCTTATCCCCCATCCACCCCTGACTGTGACTGGATAACCACCTTTAGAAGTTTCAAACACCGCCAGTTCAGTCTGGGGTTCCCCCTCACCTTTGCTCCTGCTAAATTAGGTAGCTTTTCTTTTCAATTTTATAATCCTTGCCGCATAGTCTCTTTACAGATCTTTTTTGAAGGTGCTTTAAATCCCCGAAACACACTGTTATCTAAAACAACAATGAATATATCCATCAGTGTATATACAATATAAGATATCACGGTTCAGTCACCAAACAGTCATGACATGCTACGAAGAATCAAAACCTTTGCAACATTTCTTCCGGAATTGCTCACCCGTTTTTTTGTTCTGGGTGTGATTAGTCCAGCAGGCAAAACATGGTGATAATGTCAAGGCACCAGGGGGACTGGATGTCTGGTAATGGATACCTCATTGTGGGGCCTGCATCACGGGATACAGATCAAGGGTGTTGCGAAGCACCATGCTAGAACGGTGGGCTGTATTGCGAAAGGAAACAATAACATGATGAAATACTGGGAAAGATGGGCTGATCTGTAGACGTTAGAGTGGGTAGGGTTAAGATCGATTGCGTTAACTACGGACACCACACCAGTGAATGATTGATGGTTATGAATGTTTTATTTACTTTTATGTTCGCTGTGCATTTCGGGAGGGGTGGGACAATGGAAAACCACACAGTAAAATAAGGGGAGAATGAGTAGGCTTGGCATGACCGGTTTCATGTTCAGAATAGCATTTTTTAAATAAAAAGGAGGACTAGAAAGTGTGCAAAAGAATGTGTATCCTGATCCGTATCGGCAATGGTTACCCTGCTCCTCCTTATAGGGAGTCCAGGAAGTACATAGTGACGATAACAGGACAGGTGAACTAGCCCATTTGCCCTGAAATATTTGAATGAGTAACTGTCACGCATCTCAAAAAAGCCTTGAAGAACCCTGTTTGTTCTTTGTGTTCCAACGCCGGCTTATCGGCCAATAGAAAGATAGACGTTGATGGAGACTTAAGAAGAAAGAGAGGCAAAGAGGGAACAGACAATGAGAGGTAGATGTTGAATAAAAGGCTAGTTTTGCCGCAGGAAGCGTAAATGTAGAGAACCAATTTCAAGTGTAGAAGACAGCCAGGCAGGTAAATTTAGGCTGAGGTGCTTACTTCAAGGTTTCCTCACTCACTACCCGGTCTATCACTGCTGTGACAACGGGCACAGATGCATCGGGTGATGAGCTATCGTTTCCAGCCAACCTTCGGATACGGAGACAACAACACAGTCCCTCCCATTGTCATATAAATTACAATCAGACTTTGAGCCTACTGGATGGGGTCCCAATTTATATCCTGCACCGCAGAATCACTCAATAACGAGGTAATTTGTCCGACCGGCACTTGGAATGTTCATTTCCATCTACGCGATTACAAAGTCATCTTCAAAATTGTTTTTAGGTGTCCAGGAAGTAAATTGTATTACCTCACACAGCCGGAGACATTTGTGTAATTTGTAATTGCATCAGGGCTCATGCATATTACATTAACTTCCCATTTCTTTTATATAATCTACATTACAGTTTGGCAAAGAGAGATAAAGACATGAACTGCTCCTATATTTTCTCATGCGGTGCACGTTAGGTTTGAATTTAGATAGGAAGTGTAATCAACCCTCCCTGTCATTAATGTAATGATAACAGTAATACCAGCACTAGTACAGAACTGTATAACATACGGTGAGCATGACGGTAACAGTGCTGTAGTAAATTCTGACTCTACAGACAGAAGACGGACATACCTGCAGTACTTCCTTCACAAAACCACTACTACTACCGCAGAATATTTTCCATCTTCATTCTGACCAGTACCAGTCAAAGGTTTGGACACACTTCGCTTGAACGGTTGTGTCCAAACTTTTGACTGACACTGTATATTTTCATTTTCGCAATTTCCCTGTAATTAAATGGAACAATTTCTCAGGCATGGAAGCAATTTGCAGTGGATTTATCAACTGCATGGTAACCTGAGGGCTGAGCAGCGGGAAGGACGAGGAGAGGCCAGCACACAGAGAGAGAAAACAAGATCAAGAAGGAAGAAGTGGGAGCTTGGAGAAATAGATTTAATTTGTACCATGGATGGAGGAGCAATATCAAGACAATCACCGGACTTGCCATGTTGCTATTACCTGCAACAGTGTGCCTGCTTCATTGTGCGAACAACAGATTAGGCCTCTGCGGAAGACTAAATGTGTAACTAAATAAGAACATAGGCTGAAACAAGAGGAAATCAATCAGGTCAGACTGAGAACAGAAAAGAAGTAAGGGCTGCATCCCATATGGCATGGGTCACATTCCCTGAAGTCCATGGGTGAAAATAGGGTGCACTTCTCTTCAGGACCACTGGGATTAAACTGTAGGTATGCTGTTAAAGGGTTTCCATGAAGCTGCCTACCGTCAGGTTGGCCAGTACATTCCTGTATTTCAAGTTAAAGTAGGCTGGTTCTAATATCAATAAAGCACTTACCTCTGGTACCCACGGAATCATTGACATTCGAAATGAGCGGTTTGTATTTTACATGGGATTGGTGAAAGCATGTAGGCATGTGCAGTTTTGAACAGTTTCTTAGTTTTTCTTGGTTTACTCTAGAGTGATTATTTTGTTTGAGTGACTCGTTCATTTGAGCAAGGCTGGTAAACTGACTGTGTTGTACACAACTAGTCATGACGCATCCTCCAACCAACAACTACTAATGTGCCTAACAGGAAAACAGATTGTGCTGCAGACAGCATTAGACGATAAGAATAGGTGTTTAGATCTGATGTTTGATTGCATGGTGCAAAAAGGAATAAAGGTTTGTTGTCAGATTCTGAGTCCGTAAAACATGCCAAACTTCCCATATTTATTTCCCTGCTAGTTTAAGTATTTACTCAATAAGCATAATACATGTTTAGTAGTAAAATCAATTGCACTTGCTGGTTAAGGCACAACCTTTCCTATCGCTCAAATCTGCTCCTGGTAAATAATATATGGTTTGACCGCTCACATGCAATAAATATATCCCATTAAACAAGAAACACCAGAAACGGAAAACACATATTTTACTTATAGTTGATGGTTAACATGTTTTGTGTATTTAGTTGGAATTCATGGCCCAGAATGTAGTTGTATTAGTGTAGTAGATATACATAATATATTAACCGAAACACCTGAGACTTAGATAATTGCTTATGAGTAGATCTCCAACATGTGATGTGTTAATAGGAGGCGAAGGCACCGCCACCGGGCCAGGGTTGCCCCTTATGGATCGGGTACTGGGGCCGAGGCGTTACAGGAGGCCTCCCGTCCCAGTTGTCTTATCTGGAGACGGCACAGCGGTGCTCCCCACATCCTCTGATCCTCTGCCTCTAAGCTCCAGGCAACAAGTCAGGGTCAGAGCAAGTACAGCGACGTCCTCACGTTTCCACCGAAGAAGGTCGGTTCGGAAGGGAAACAGAAAGAGTGAGGGAGAGAGTGTCTGCAAAGCAAGAGGCAGGGAGGACCGGTCTAGCCGGAGAGAGGAAGGCTGTTATGCTGGGAGGACCAGGCTAGCAGGAGAGAGGGAGGCTGTTATGCAGGGAGGACCGGTCTAGCCGGAGAGAGGAAGGCTGTTATGCAGGGAGGACCAGGCTAGCAGGAGAGAGGGAGGCTGTTATGCAGGGAGGACCAGGCTAGCAGGAGAGAGGGAGGCTGTACTGTGGGCTGTTGTGGCACAACAAAGTAAATCATCTCTCACCCAATGAGATGTGTAGTGCTGTGGATCCAAAGTTGCACTGTTAAAAACAGACTTGAGCGATTATGATTTTACAGGCTATTTGTTAAAAAACAACAGTTTATTAGCGCTTAAAAAAAGTGTTTGGATTCAAGATGGCTTAACAACAGGTGTCTATGACAGGGCCATACCATGGAAAACGACCGAACTATACGATTAGTCTGGACCGCTCGGGTGCTACAACAACATGTTTTGCATATGCCTCATTATAAAAAGGTCTACGTAGAGAATACGGGACATAAAACGCTACGGGACATCAGGATCTTCCAAGGCATCGGGGACCTCCAGATCCTGTAGGCGTTTGGCATCAGCATCTAAAACAGAGATGAACTTCCTGTCTCTCCATGGACGGACCCCACCATCGATGTGCCTCTGTGGGGGCGTGGCACTCGGGCAGACGGTGTCGATGGGCCTGGATAGCCACGAAGACATGGAAACCTTGGGCTGAGCGGCAGATGGCCCGCTTCTGCATGGAAGTGAACGGCTTTCTATTCCTGTAGTTCCGGCATTCGGGCTCGACGGGAGTCATGACCCCCGGCCCGGCACCCATCCAACGGCCCCACAGAATTCCTAGGTCTGTGGGATGTTCTTTTGCTGTTTGGTCGGCGGCGTGAGTTGACGTGGGACAGTATGAACACATCAAACGGCTGTAACGGACTATGATGCTGTTCTCGTCGTCATGGGAATTAGGGGCGCTGGGGGGACACTTACAGCACCAACGTTTCCTCGTCTGCCCCCTCCCTAATTTTACCATATTTGACGCAAAAACAACAACAAAAAGTCTGGTGTTTTATTAAAATGACTGACTTCATGGATTGACAGCAGCCTAGTATTACAGTAACAAGTTAAATATCTTCATCATGAAATGTTGGTTTTCTTTTGCTATTTGCTGAACAGAGAAAAAAGACAGAAAAATGATCTGCCTATTTCCTTCCCTCTCCGTGTTCTTCCTTGTTTTCTTTTAACACACACCTTCTCTCTGATAAATCCCTCAAAGCGATGTCAATGTCAGGAGAGTCGTCACGGAATCCAACAGGTGAGGGATGTCCTGGTTGCAGAGGAATGCGTCGAAAAACTCGGTCCCTCTTTAATTCTCAGGCTTATGTGGAGAATTTGTGCACGGCATGAAAATGGAATCAATGTCGAAATTCTGCATGCCGACCTGAAACAATGAGATTAGTTTTATTAAGTGAAAGTGGTGAACTAAGAGAGGGAGAGCTGAGACAATTGAATTAGAACCGGGGGCTGGTCTATGATAACAGGCGGTAGCTGAGGGTCAGATGAGACTAATGGTAACATGTTTAATGGATAAGGAGCACCAGGGAAAGGGAGCAGAAAGGGAGGGAAGGGTTAATGAAATCAGACATGTAGGAGTTATGGTGAATAATAAGGATTTGTTGCAGGTATTCGGTAGGGAGAGAGAGAGAGAGAGAGCGAGAGAGAGGGGAGTGGCCATATGCAGATAGGGGAGAGTGAGAGGAGAGCTGATGAAGGAGTAGGTTGTTTGTGGGATGGGTAAGTTAATAAAAAGAATGAGCGATCCATTTGTTACAGTTTAATTGAATATTTTTAAGTCTGAAGCTGGTGTTGTTTTGGGGAATTTGTGCAGTTTAGCTACTGAGAGTAAAACAGGAACATAGCTAGAGGGTTACTATAAGGAGAGTCTGGTTTAGAGTCAATCCCCTCTGTCTGGAGAGGTTAGGAGCACCTTAGAGGAATTAGAGAAGAATAGAACAAATACAGGATCCCCATGACCTATGCCTATACTGTAACCAAGGACTTCTTTTTTAATGGCTGTCTGTCTCCATACTGTCTCAGTCTGCATCGGCAATGGCTTAAAGCAGTGCACCAATAGTGACCAGGGGCACTAGGAAGGGAATTTAGTGTCATTTGAGACACAAACTCTCTGAATGGCTCTGAAGGTCAAATAGGATGTGAGCGACAGTCAGTGCCCTTGCCTCCTTCGGGGACACAGAACTCATCGATATGTGAAAGAAATACTTGCCTAGTGGTGGGGATAAAATGTAAGTCATGAAATCAATGCAGTCAATACTTACTAGACTTCCCTTCTGCCAAATTACGTGTTTGGAGACATAAAATAACAGACTTCGCTCGATCCTTGACAAACTCACCCATCGGTGGTTCTCCAGTTGTAGAGAAAACTTTCTTTTGTAGATATATATTTTGTTGGAAATTTAAAGAACATAATTAAATTAAGATACCATACAATTAAGATTTCAGCTGTCATTTCATAAATTGTAATAATGACACAATGACCACTTAAGATGTTTCACTTCCAGACCAGTGAATCTTCTAAAATATACTAGCTAAATGGGTACATAGATACGTGTATCAGGTTTGAAACAGCCTTAGCTGCTAGTACTGTCACAACTCAGGGAGTGGACCCAAGTGCAGACGATGACGGGTGGATATGACAGGGGTCCCGAAGGCTGAACAGCAGGCTGGCAGGCAGAGGTTCGGTACCCGGGCAGACTCGGTTGTAGTACAGACGGACGGTAGACGGGAGCAATGGTCGAGATGGCAGGCAGAGGTTCGGTACACGGACAATCGAACTAGGAACAGACCAGAACAGAACAGAACCGGGAATACAAGGGGGCGGATCGACTTGACGTAACACACAAGACGAACTGGCAACAGGAACAAGGAGACACCAGGAATATACACCAGGACTGATGAGAACATGGGAGACACCTGGTGGGGGCGGAGACGACATGAGGTAAGACAGGTGTATGGTATCAGGGTGTGACAAGTACCACTCATGAGAGATACATAAGGAGAAAAACAACATACACTAAACACTTCCAGATATTTCCTTTTTCCATAACAAGATGGTCAGAAATCGGACGTGTTTTGGAAGCGCTGGAAATTTACATTATGTGTAAGCGAGAAATTCGAGGCTAAATAAGGCCATAGAAAAATCCAGCTGTTTTCTCAGAAATCAGGCATTCCCTCCGAAGGTAACCATGCTGCAACCATTCCCAGATAAGATTCCGTAAACGCATGACTTGTAATTTGATTTGGATATTATACTAATGTGAATAAAAGAGCTAAAAGTGCTTGTGCATCACAGTCAGCGGATTAGGGCTTAAGTCCACAGCATTAATTACCCCATTCAACACTAGTGAAATCGTTTTTCCAAGGTTCTTCTGGCCTTGAAGATGCCAAGAAGATCTACAACTTCTGTCACTTGAGAGGAAGAATATCTGAGAACTGCTTTGGCATCAGAACAAGATGGACTACTGTGGAAATTGCCCAAAAGAAAGCTATGTCCTTTGTGAAGACTTGTGTGGCCCAGCACAACTACCTTCGCATCTCAGACACAGACAACACAGATTCATCAACACATTATGTCCACTCCACGTTTGCTCACAACTCTCAAACACTGGGAAACGTTATGCTAGTGGACACAGGTGGCGCAAGCGAAATATATCTGCATACAGTTTAACTGTAGTTGCTGTAGACGTGTGCAACTACCTCCATAGCTAATTATTGTTTTTCCTTAATGCTATTATAACATGCAAACAAAGAGTTATTAAAAAATACCCTGAAAAGCATGTACAACCCTGTCATGTGCACATTCGTACCTCTTCAGTTGCATTAGAGATTGTGACCCATATAAAGTAAAGTGGAATAAATAACCATGATGTACCAAATCTTCAAAAAAAGATGTGAACCTTTAAATGAATCAGCTCGATAGAATTGAAAGTAGTCAAAAGTTTGATTTGGGATTTGCTGACTGCTTGTGCAGTTTGCACATCCCAATATACATATACAGACTGGTAGGTTTTATCTGCGCAAAGTATAGTTCTAAGATACCAAACGCTGTCAATCTGGGCTACGAAATAAAGTTTTATAATAATGGTCAACAGTTGAGCAGAGAAATGCAATTGAATTGTTTAATTATTAAAGAGAGTAAACTTCCTTCATTCTATGCACTAACATGCTTTTTTTATTGATATGGACTCATTTGAAAAAATGCAAAAAGAACAAGAACATAATATGAATAATCAATCACTGACTGCAGTTTTCTAGCACATGGTTAATGGGGTTTGCAGTTAGAGTGAACTTTCTTTGTACATTTGTTTTGCATTACCCTCCCTTTGAACCCTACGACAGACATTTTGTAATGAAAGTTCACATAATAAGTGTGTTAAC
This sequence comes from Novumbra hubbsi, assembly GCA_016801125.1. Taxonomy (NCBI): domain Eukaryota; kingdom Metazoa; phylum Chordata; class Actinopteri; order Esociformes; family Umbridae; genus Novumbra; species Novumbra hubbsi. The sequence goes on along the minus strand of JACXGK010006911.1, from coordinate 500 downwards.
AGGCTTAGCCCCGGGACCTTCTGCGAACAGCTACTCACTCTCAGAGTCATTTTTACGTTTTAGTATTTTAGCAGATGTTCTTAAACGACGCAACTTAAAACAACAGGTCATTTTTTTAAATTGCTAATGAATTGCTATTGAACAGGGATGTGTAGAAACAATTTGTCATTTATTTTGCCTGGAAATACAAAGTAAAAAATTACATTACAAGCCACAATGTCTGCTTTTTTCTTCCTGGTCCATCATTGTTAATCTGGGCTCAACTTAAATACCATAAACAGGATGGACAGAGGGAAAAAACCTAGTCCCCTTCCATCACCACCACCCATATTAGCATCATCAGGACCCCCATTAACATTACCACCCCCATTAACATTACCCCCACCGCAATCATCAACACCACTATTAACATTTCCACCACCCCTATCACCACCACCCCCTTAAACATCACCACCACCACCCCCATTAACATACCACCACCACCACCACCATTAACATCA
>JACXGK010006910.1:0-27115 GCA_016801125.1 Novumbra hubbsi | reverse complement strand
TGGCATGTTCTCCACCGGTCTATCGTGTGTCTTGGCATGCTCTCCACCAGTCTATCATGTGTCTTGGCATGCTCTCCACCAGTCTTTCACATTGATGTTGGGTGACTTTATGCCACTCCTGGCGCATAAATTCAGCAGCTCTGCTTTGTTTGATGGCTTGTAACCATCCATCTTCTTCTTGATCACATTCCAGAGGTTTTTAATGGAGATTGGGCTGGCCATAACAGAGTCTTAATCTGGTGGTTTTCCATTCACACCTCGACTGATCTGGCGGTGTGGCATAGAGCATTGTCCTGCTGGAAGAAACAATTCTCAAAGTTGGGGAATATTTTCAGAGTAGAAGGAATAAAGTTTTCTTCCAGGACAACCTTGAATGTGACTTGATTCATGCGTCCTTTACAAATACAAATCCACCTGAGTACAGCCTTGCTGAAGCACACTCAGATCCTCCTTCCAAATGTCACCGTGGGTGGGATACACTGTGGCTTGTAGGCCACTCCGGGTCTCTGTATAACTATCAGACAAACAGTTGTTGGGCAAAGCTAAAAACTGGACTCATTAGAGAAGATGACCTTACTTCAGTCCTATGCGGGCCAATCCATATGGTCTTTTGCAAACCTCAGTCTGGCTCTTCTTTCCTCATAATGAAGGGCTTTTTCAAGCTTTGCTTGACCTCAGACCTGCCCCTGGCAGCCTGTTTGGAACCGCCCTTGTCGTGCAATTTTCCCCAGCTGCTGACTTGATGTCATCCTATGAATTTTGAGTGACCTTTGATTGAGTTGGCGGTCGTCCCGGTCAGTGGTGAGTCGTCTTTTACCTCTGTCAGCTGCTTGACATTGATCTTATGAACCGCCATCTTTTAGATTTGAAGGAGAATCCGTGTATCCCTCGGCCAGTAAAGCCAGAATTGAACATGGTCAATAGTTCTTTTTTATTCCAATTACTTTTGAGGTACTACTATCACTGTTTTTGACATCCAACTGGTCTTATTGCCAGAGGATAGTGATGACCACTGTAGTGTTTTTTATACTTTAAATACGATTTGTTTCAGGTGCTTGTTGGAATTCAACAAAAACTTAAATGGAATGGCTGCCATATCTGTATAAATGCTGATTTTAGAAACATTTACAGTGGTCTCTTTTTTTGGTCACTGCCTGAATAAGAATGCAAGCACCACACATTAAAATGTAGTAGAGACACCTTTAATGCAATAATAGCTTTAGGTCTTTTTGCACAGTGTAGAATGTCCCATTGTTCTTGGCAAATTATTCAGGTTGGTTGGGGGACGCTGGTGGCCCTCAATGTTCAGATAATGCAACCAATTCTCAATGGAATTTAGATCCAGACTTTATTTGGGCCACTGTAAGAAATTCCCCTGTTTAGTTCTTGAGTTACATCAAAATTGCTTTGTGCTTGAGATCACTTTTCTGCTGAAATGTGAATTTCCTATAATATTTCCTTAAATTTTGTACCTGTTGATCAAAAACATCCCCACAGCATGATGTTGCCACCGCCATACTTCACTCTGGGGGTGTTGAGGAATAGGCAGTGTTAGGTTTTCCCCAGATAGTATTTTATGCCAGTAAGCTCTATCTTTCTACTTATTTCTTTCCAGAAAATGTCAGTTTTGTGCAGCAGTTGATATGCTAACTTATAGCTTGTTTGAAGTGACTGCTTCTGTGGCTTTATTGACAATTATCCTTTTTATTAGAGCTGAGTTGTGAGATATAATTTTCTTGGCAGTACCTGGGTGGTGTGACGCAGCTAACACTAAGACAATTTCTTTCATCTCTGAGCTTCCAAATAACAAGGATTGAAAACCATTGCAAGGCACATTTATTTATTGTTGTTGAGGATTTCAAGCATAAATCCAAAGTCACCATACAATAATTGCATTCTCATGATATTGAGGGGATTGTTGAGACAATTTGAATCTTTGGTGATGCGTGTTTTTTTAAATACTATTGATTGAATGTGGTTCCTCTGTGTGTGACGCTAGCTGTCAAACATGGAGGACGCGTCATGGTCTGGGGCTCTTTTGCTGGATCCAGAGTCATTGACTTGCACAGAGAGTAGCACTCGGAAAACGGCTACCACAGCATTTTGCAACTGATTGAACTGGATTTTGGTTTTATATATTTCCAAAGAGTCAACAGGTAAATTCAATAGTTAAAGAGAGCATACAATTACATTAACTGTCACCGATAGATGTCCTCTGGAGATTTAACTTTGCAAAGAGCAAAGAAGCAAACATGGACAAACCAGAAGAGAGCATTTCTAAAACTGTGTTATCAAAGCAAACTTGTGCTGTGATATGCTAATTTGCACCAGGCTGCCAGTTAAGGCAGCAAACGTTAGTACAAACTTCATTGGCAAAATATATTATAAATATGATTGAAAAATGTCAAGTTTACAAAGCTATACAGTGGTTAAATCCTCCAGACCTCAGTGAGCGTTGATACCGGTGTTCTGGTCATTAGTAATAAACACGCCATCTCAAGTTACATTGATTGAAGCTACCGGAGAACCGCTTGCCTGCATCTGGATGTGTCTTTCATGCGAGTCACTAAGAGGACCCCCCCCCCCCTCGTTTAAAATCTTACGCAAATAATCACATTTCTGATCAGAAAGAATCATTATGTTTACTAGTTTCGTTTTTGGAAATGAAGAGCATCAACAAGTCTGTGTGATGTGTTGTTCAAGGGTACAGAACCCTTATCTTTAATATTTTGATGGAAAGTGAGATGTTGAGTCAAGCCTAATATTTTGGAATGAAAGGCCATAAGAGCTTTAGAGGTGAGCATTTTTAAAGTTTGTTTACTTGCTTTGTGTTAATGCCTTGAAACAATCTTAAAACATTGACTCCTCAAAAATAGTAGTATAGAAATATGCACATAACAGTACAAGGCATAACGCTAGAATAAAAGGACAAAATACCTTGGGACAGTTCTGTTGATCTACATTTTCAGTAGAGTTTTACGGCTTTGTCTAGGTAACATACTTTCATTCTAGAGTTTAAATTGCAATCCTTGCTGCCAACATATGCTGCCAACTCAGCATGGTTTACAATTATTACTGTTTAGTTAATGTAATGTTTAAAATAAACAACCTTTTTGTCATTTATTGTCTTTGTGCAAAATAATTATCTTTTATCTTGCTTGGAAATAATATGTAAAACTTGAAAAACACGTTACATATACATAATTTATACATATACATACATGATGCCACAACCGAGTGGCATCAAGTTAAGTGCTTTTTTTTGCGAGGAGCTTAACGTCCCAAAGGTTCTTTAATTGGATTCAGGTCCGGGTAACATGAGGGCCAGTCAATGGCATCAATGCCTTCTTCAACCAGGAACTGCCCACATGAGGCTGGGCCTTGTCCTATACCAGGAGGAACCCTGGGCCCACTGCACCAGCGTAAAGTCTAATGGGTCTGTGGATTTCATCCCTGTACCATACAGCAGGGTACCGATGGCTAGCACCTGGAGGTCTGTGGGACCCACCAAAGATATGCCTCCCCAAAGCATCACTGACCCACCGCCAAACCTGTCATTGTAGGCAGGATAACGTTCACCACGCTGAATGAATCCCAGGATTCTCACTCTTTTCCGGAGGGTAACATTGACCTGTCTGTAATATCGGGGTAGGTCATGAACCCTGTCCCCCATATTGCTATGCACAACAGCTGGTACTTTTGAGAAAGGCACTAAGTTGTTTTACTGAGGCTGATCTATGCTGCTTCCACCATTTATATGTCAAATGTAGAAGTTCCTACACACCGTGGATCTCTATGTTAGTGTCTGTTTAAAGCATTTACATCATCTAAACATTTAATTCATTACACTTGGACCAAGACCTGTGTGTAAGTAGAAAAGCAGCAACAAAAAACATTAAAATGACATCATATAAGGCACATACAATACAGCCATAGGACACACAACAAATAGGATAAACATCTGAATGAATGTACTACTCATTTAATGGTGTAGTAAATAAACATAGAATTAAATTTTTTCTGTTCATTTCCAACGCCATGCCTTAACCTCGTTTGCAGGGGTTCTCAACACTAATCCTAGGGACCCATACTAATGCTCGACTTCTATAGTACTTAATTAATTGGATTCACCTGGTGACAGTCTAAATTAATTCATATTTAGACGTGAATGAAAACCAGCAGTACTTTGGTTCCAGAGGTCTGGAGTTGACAACCACTGCTCTGGTGAACACTTAGTGATGACCCATAACGTCCATCCAGGCTATGTCAGAGCTAACGTGTCTCCAGATTTAAACCCAATCAGGCTGATTTGGAATAAAGTGGGCAGAAGGGTGAAAGCAAAACAACCCACAAATGGAAACAAAGAAAGCCAAGAGTGTGTCTGGAATTTCTGCAAAATGTGGTTCATTTTGTTTCCAATAGTCTATTTGTAATATACGCTAAAATAACAAAACATTAAGACCTTTCTGTACATTTCAATAAAAACTGGAAAATGTATTTTGACCATATATGTTCTGGTTTAAAAATATCAATGGCGAGGAATAAACAGTGCAAAAAAGTAACTTCTTCTAGATCTTTTTTTTTAATAGGCAGGCCACAAGAACACAAATCAGACACTGAACAAATGCATAATTTAAGGCATGGACATAACCATCTCCTAAATATGAATACTAAAGACCAGTGGACAGTTAAAAGTAGACACCAGTTCTTCATATTACAGTGCTGAAATACTTTCCAGTGATTGCTACTTCAATTAATGCCTTTCAATTTATAACAAATGTCTATACTGAAGGTTACTCAGAAACAATGGTTGTAACAATGTGATCTCTCTAACAATCACATCAATAGAGCAGATTAAAATTAATTGATATGTTGAAGGATTAAGGACTTGGAATAAACCTACAGTAATAAAATAAGTAATTTAAACAATGATTCAATTTACATAGATCCATATAATATTTTTTACATAAAATACTAATATGTACGCAGTATAAGGCATATATATATAAATATATACATTCCTTTTTTCTAGTCATCTTTATAGACTACATTGTGCTTATTGGATCATATATGGATCATTTCAATTATATTCTTAATGTCATTATATACGGACCTGAGAACCTCTGACCTGAGAAGCAAGTTTGTGCACTGATGCAAAACATCTCCAAAGATAACTGCATCTAAACTATATATAAAAAATAATTGTCCCTTGTATATTCAAAAAGTTTGAACGTTAAAAAAATAAGTATAAGCTGCTCTATGGAATGTTGCCAATGAGTTACAAAAGAAAATATAGAACTATACAGTTATAGACAAGTAAGTGCACAATGGTTTAAGACAAAAATATAAGGTTTCACTCAGATGTTTCAAACATCTTCTGACAGATTATGTACCTTTTTAAATCACTCGGTCATTGGAACAACGTTCCTAAAATTACATCATTCTGCATTTAAATCACCAAAATCAAATTAGCACTTGCAACTTCCACCATTTCAACAAAATAGATATGACCATATAACTGATGTAAATGAAGATAGAATTAGGTGTTTTGAGGCACATACATTATACCAAAGTTGAGGTACTCCTAAAGGCGCTTCACATTATAAAGAATATTAAAGATGTAGATGTTCATAATATCTGCAGGAACGCAAACGATGACGTTTCACAGTAAAACTTTCCGGTCAGTGTTGTGACCCCGGCAATGTTCTCAAATTGGGAGGTTTTGATTTTGTGGCCAATATAGAACTTGTCATTTCCTGTTAGCATATAAAATAATTCTATGCAGTTCACTCAAATTGTGTTCATGTGAGATAACATGCACAGACAATTGTAGGGAATCATGTTACCATCTAAATTGCTGTGAAATACAGCAAATCATTTTTACAGATGTTTACAAAAGAAACAAAGACTTGTCTTGTATGACACTATGCTGTGGAAGGAAGGTTCGTGTTGTATAAAGTATAACAAATCTTATAATTCATTTATCTTCCTTATTGGGTTCACATGTCCATCAATTAAATTGAACTTCCTTTTGGCTGAATATTGTATTGTGCAGCTAAACTAATAGGCTAGAACGCTAAACCAAAAATGCTGAAATTAAGTACCAAGTGTCAAAAAGATAACACAAAATGATACAGTATGGTATAAAAGTGATCTTGTTGCTCAAAATAGCAATGCTACACAGTTGATTCAATTGTACCAACAGTGAAACAGAATACAAATGTACCACATGAAAGAAAAAATACTTGAGAGGTCTGAAGTACTCTAAATAATTAAAGCAATAAGTTAAGACAAAAATGAGTAGCTTGGCAGCATTAAATGGTTTCCCTTTTAAAGAAAAAGACAGGAATAACAATGAAGTAGATTCTAAAGCAATGAACAGAAGTACTCTGTCTGCATCATTGTCCAGTGTGAAGGACCAAGAGTCCATTTGAGAGGAGACACGCCAATGTCCTTCAGAAGTTCTGCTGACGACGCTTCTTGGCATCAATGGCATCCAGGATGGGCTGGCGCTTGGCCTGATAGCGCTGGTGGATCTCCTCAATCTCCTGCTCCATATCGGGGTCCAGGGCGGCAAGCCGTAGCTTCAGCTCTTCCACAGTCCATGTTCGTATCTTTAAAAGGATTCACAGGAGGTCAGACATCTTTGTTATTGGGTGTACATGCAAAGAAACTCAAATACAAATGTCTTACATGGTCATATTATTATCATCAATCAATCAATCAATCAATCAAGTTTATTTATATAGCACAATTCATACATAAAAGCAATGCAATGTGCTTTACAGGACATTAAAAGAGAAATAACATTTTTACAGTTTGATTTAAACAATTTACCTTGTACAGATTAAAATAAAAAACAAAGAGATAAAAGGAAAGGAAAATTAAGAAGGATTTAAAAAAAGTAAGGAAACTTAAAAAGTCTGGTATAGGGATTCCATGTTGCTTTTAAAGTATCTATTAAAGCTATAGTGCACATTTTGTGGTCAAGCCCTCAGTCATAGGCACGTGAAAACATGTGTTTTTAACCCAGACTTGACAATTGATAGGTTTGGGGCATGTCTAAGATCTTCTGGTAGCTTGTTCCAGTTGTGTGTCGCGTAGCTACTAAATGCCGCTTTGCCATGTTTAGTTTGGACTCTGGGCTCTACTAGCTGGCCTGAATTCATAGATCTTAGAGGCCTGCTTGGTTGATATTCTTCAAACATATCAGATAAGTATTCAGGCCCTAAGCCATTCAGTGAGTTGTAGACTAAAAGCATCACCTTAAAATCTATTCTATAACTGACTGGAAGCCAATGCAATGATTTAAGAATCGGAGTAATGTGTTCTGTTCTCTTGGTCCCTGTTAGCATTCTTGCTGCAGCATTTTGAATGAGCTGCAGCTTTTTTATAGTCTTTTTGGGAAGTCCAGTTAAACGCCCATAACAGTAGTCAACTCTACTAGAGATTAAAGCATGGATAAGATTTTCTTTGTCTTTGCGGGACAGCATGCCCTTGATTCTTGCTAGATATTTAAGATGATAGAATGCTGTTTTGGTGACTGTTTTGATTTGACTTAAAATGTGAGGTCAGAGTCTATTAGAACACCAAGATTACACACTTGTTCTCTGGTCTTTAGGGGCCGAGAATCAAGCTCTTTAGTAATACTTGTTCTGTTGTGTGTTGCCAAACAAAATAATCTCAGTTTTATCGTGGTTTAATTGTAGAAACTTTTTGGTTCATCCAGGTATTTACTTGTTCTATGCAGTGACACAATGCGTCTATTGAGCTATAGTCCGATGGTTCGAGAGCCATATATATTTGAGTATCATCTGCGTAGGTATGGTAGTTGATGTTGTGTAGAATTTGGCCCAGAGGTAGCATATAGAGATTGAAGAGAAGAGGTCCGAGAACTGACCCTGGGGAATTCCGCATGTCATAGCCACCCTATCAGATTTGTGATTGCCAATAGTGACAAAATAACTTTGACCACCCAAACAAGACCTAAACCAATTGAGGACTGTCCCGGACAGTCCTGCCCAATTTTCCAGCCTGTCGACAAGAGTCCTGTGGTCTACAGTATCAAATGCAGCACTGAGATCTAATATAACAAGGACTGTTATTTTATCTGAATCAGTATTCAGCCGTATATCATTCAGAACTTTAATCAGAGCCGTTTCAGTACTGTGGTGAGGTCGGAAGCCTGACTGAAATGTGTCTAGGAGACCATTTGAGTTCACAAAGTTGCTAAGTTGATTGAAGACAAACTTCTCAATGATCTTGGCTATGAAAGGGAGATTTCAAATAGGTCTATAGTTGTTTAATTTAGATGCATCCCGTTCTCTTTTTTAGTAGAGGTTTAATGGCAGCTGTTTTTAGGGATTTGGAAAAATTCCTGATTTCAAGGAGCTATTAACTATTAGCTGTAGGTCCATTATTATAGAGTTAAGAATAGTTTTTAAAAAAGTCAGATGGCAGGGTGTTGAGACAAAATGTGGACGCTTTAAGATGAACTGTTTCCTTTAGGGTTGTTTGATCAATTGTATTAAAAACCGACATAATAACTGAATTATGTCCTGGTGGTTTTAGTGATGGTACAGTGTCATTGTTTGACTGTGTTGTTCTGATGCTCAGTCTAATACTTTAGATTTTTTCACCAAAGTAAAACGCAAATTCATTATATTTAACTGTAGACACATGTTCTGATGCTGTCTGACTTTGTAAGGGGTTTGTAAGCTTGTCAACCATAGCAAATAGCGTGCGGGTATTGTTGATATTGTTGTTTATCATTCCTGATAAATGTTGCTGCCTAGCCTTGAGTAATTCATAATTGAATCTACAAAGGCTTTGTTTATGGATATCATATTCGATTTTGAAGTTTAGTTTCTCTCCACTTACGTTACGTTTTCCTAAATTCTCTTTTCAGGGCAGTTATGGCTACCTTGTTTCTCCTTGTTATGTGTGCTTTTTGAAGCCAACTACATTTCTTCTACAACAAGGACAATTAAATGCAAAATAGCATGAGAAGACAAGGAAGCTGAGGACTTGGAGGGTGAAACCTCCTCAGCGCTTACTGCTTCATGTTCGGTATTGTTCCGTAAAACAGACTCATCAGACCCCCTCAGTGGTCACCCATGACTTCCTGAATCACATGCCACCTACATACCAAAAAGCTATCCGGACAACTAGTCAGAACTTTCATCATGACAAATGTCAGCATCTGGAGCTTGCTGAATCTCATTGGTACGTCATGTGGAATGGTTTCCATGCTGAGACGAGTCCTCCGTTAACAGGTTTTCAGTTCACATACCCCTAAAAGCAGTTTTTCTACAAAACGTTAGATACAAGTCTGGTTGTATTACCCTTTGGGATCCCCGTTTAGCATTCTACAGCGATGTACTGCCCCAAATTCAATAAAGTAACAGCATTCAAGACAGAGCCCTGAAAAGCCACTGACCGCCTACTGGGGCAAAAGAGCAAGAGACGACTCACTATAGAGACATCAGTTCATATTGCTAAAGCGTCTTCTATGCAGGCATGGATAATTGTGTTGTACTCTTCAATATAGATTACAGAGCTCTAGTAAGCAAAGGAAAATAGGCCGATTGTTTTCAATAGGAGATATTTGCATTACCAGTTCGATAAGTTTGCTTTGACACCAAAATAAAAACCGGAAGTCCCGTTAAAGGAATTGATAGTAGAGGATTACATTTTTTTTATTGCGGTTCATAAGCTTCATCTCACACACAAAAAAATTATCTAAACAACTTGAGTGAAAAAAGTAAAAAAGAAAATCACAATTCTATACAAAAACGCATAAAGATGTTTACGGTAGGCGAGGTGCAAACTGAATCAGCAACTCCATATACAATGTATTCTGGCTTTGACAAAACAATCAATAAAACAGTCAGTTTTAGAGCATTTGGAATATTCTAGTTATAAATCTGTTCTGCAAAAACTGTGGTAAAATTGTCTTTAACTTACTAGGAAACACCCAGCACAGCCTTTTACCTGATGTGTAGGGAAGCGTTAACACAAAAACATGGTAATTCGTCATCATTCATTCATAATGCAGCAGAATGCAATTCCTCCAGCTGTTCAAACACACATTCACTCTTTAGAGATGCAACTTCAGCACCATTCCTACTCTGTATGCATCGGTTCTGCTTTCTAGGGAGTTAAAAACATCATTTAAAGAATAAAGTAATTTCATAAAACTCCTAGCCATGTTTAATCAATCAATCAAATTGATTTATAAAGCCCTTTTTACACCAGCAGTTGTCATAAAGTGCTTATACAAAACACCCAGCCAGAAAACCCATTGAGCATGTTTAAGCCAGTGTGTCAGGCCTGCAGATATTTGTTTTCGGCACATCACTTAACTATTAATGGGCTTGATGTTTTCAAGACTAGTAAACTGAAATACTTAGAGCTTTGATGGTTTTATGAAAGTTATCGTGATGGCCTGGATCAATGACATTACTGTAGGACTGTGGGGAAAATGGCCAATGACCTCAATGACAATTCACCTGTTAATATCTATATGCTGCAGCTTGTAATGAGGTATTGGGAACAAGCAATTACATGACAAATATTCAAACTTTTGCTTCCTGAGTGACAGGCAAATGTCAATGGAGTCAACGCGCTTTCACTATTAATTTTTCTATACCGTGTATATATTTGTTAATATATGTATAAGATTATAGCCATCTTAACAACAAAGATGGACACTTTTACATCAAGATATATACTTAAATTAAACAAGCATTACTACAATATATAACCTAGTCTGCTTAAGTTGCTATTAGGGTAACACACTTTCCACAATCAATTGCTGCCCAGCAATAAAAACTGGTACTGTTTGTTGGCTAGATTTGCTAGGAGGGCAACTTTGCACAGGTTCAGGGGCTAAAAGTAAGATAGTTAACAGCTGATTTGAGTAGTTAGCCAGTAGCTAACAATGAGAGGCCAAATGGTAAGATTTGTCCTTACGGGCAGATTTTGTGAAACATGTCACCACTGCAGGCAAATTCAAACCATCCATTTTTTTTCCTTTTTAAGTTTAGACTACATGAAAGATAATGACTCAATAAAGAGAGTATGAAGAAGACGATAGATTCATACTTCATAACTATTACAAAAGAAAGAACTACACACAAGTAATCTATAAGTAGATTAGAATACGAACTCTGACCAATAAGTCTACCAATTCATCTTCCAAGCCATGCTGAAGACTAAATGTCTCATTAGTACTGTAGGATATAAACTAGTGCTTAAACAATATATCACCACTAGCAGCTTTACAAGTTTTAAAATGAAAGATAAAATATATATACACATATATATATATACACACACACACACACACACACACACACACACACACACACACACATACATATATACATATATATATATATATATATATATATAAATAAAAATAAATACAAAACTATAAATCAAACAAACGCTTCAATGCTTCCTATGGCTATTCCGTCCTGGGCGCTCCCAAACATCCTACTAATGGTAGTACATCAAAGGCAGTAAGAAGGATGAGATGTAAACAGACAAGTTACTGTAACTGTAAGTTAGCAAAACTAGCATTTATAACCAAAACAGCATCCATGGACACTAGTCTTGCATTTTCTTCAATTAGCATTCCAGTCCTAAATATTCCTTTGATTATATTTATAAGCCCCTCTCTGGACCCTTTAGAGCAGGGGTCATTAATTGTCGGATTGCGGTCCGGCCCCATCTGGCGGTGTCCTATCCGGACTAGGACCTATAACCGATTTATTATTGAGAATTCATACAGCTTGACGGAACGTTTCCATTATAACCTGCATAACGTTTCTAGCCTTTACGGCACTGGTTTAGCGCCCAGTAAACTCAGACCAATCGCATATGCCTTGTTAATCACCCAGCGTAAAGCTACTCGGCCAATCAAATGTGTGCACTGGCCTCTAATTGGAGTGAACTGAAGATAGACAAGAGGTAGCCTAATAGTCGGAGGACTAGAAATGTATTTCACATGGCGTGCTCAAGAAAGAGAAAAGCAGACAGCGAAAACAAAGCTTTAAATGTGGACTGACTCTTATTGGTTCATTCTTCCCACCGGTAGTTCAAAACCAATATGTTTTAATATGTCCCGAGACGGTGGTGATTAAACGCGGCAATGTGAAGCGCCACTACGAGACAAAGCACTCATCCTTTGAGGACAGATACCCACTCCAATCCAAACTGAGGGCACAGAAATGTAACGATCTTAATGAAGAGCCCAATATGATCGATCTACGTAATCCTAACACATTCATTCACTGCCCAACAACGTACTAATGAACGTTCCCTTTAAGTTGCCTGCAAAATGGAGTTTCGCAGGCAACACGCATTTTTCTAGAACTAACCAGTCAAAAAACCTCAAAAGCTCTTATGTATTTTAATTTTAAATGCAGCCTTTATTTTACTTAATATTAGAAAATGTATGTTATTATTAGAGTACTTATTATTTATTATTCAATATTTATCTTATACATAATTTATATAAAACCATTTATAATTGAAGTTCGATATGAAAACTGACAATCCAAATATTATTGGAATTGTACACTATTTTATTTGAGTGTCAGTTGTTTACTACATACATATAATGAGTAGACTACTTCAATTTGTATGGCACTGAATCATACCGCATACAAGACATGATGTTCTGGACCTTTGCTTGAGGTAATTTGGTCTACATTTTAATTGAATACCCCTGCTTTAGAGCAATCTATATACCTTATTTTTATGCAATGTTGAACACACCAAATATCTTACAGCGCTATTAATATACATTAAAAGGAGTATTTTCCTTTTTTAGATGGTTCTTCACCCTGAAAGGGAAACTAGAACCCATGTTTTTTTTACAGCCATTACAAACGTGTGCTAAATTCAGACATGGCTCACAACATGGAGTAATTACAACCTGTCAGCATGTTCCTTTCTTTTAGACAAATTAGCTACATGAAATAAGTTCCAAACCAAACCAAATATGTAGACAATTTCTGAGGTTAAAAAATTCTCCACATATTGAGGCCATGCAAACACAAAGACAATACAGTTAAAAATAGTTTACTCTGACAGATCTATATTTAGACACAGTGCCAATAAAGCTAGCTTTAAATTTAAATTATACCCCAGTGTCATTACACTTGAAAGAATGAAAAACATGAATTCATTCAACCAAAACAGCTTCTTCACTTTTAAAGTGCAGCTACTGGCCTAATTCTGTTGGTTATTGAGACACATGTGTTATTTGTATGACACTGTGACCAAAGACATTGTCACTGTTTGAGCTGCCAGTATAACTGATGTCTCGAGTCCGTCAACGGTCGCCTGTCAGTCTGCTTTCACCAAACACGAGTAGTATGGCAAAGCAAGGGAGCAGCGGTACTGACTCAGTGAAGTTTCTTGTACTTCACCTATGAAGTCAGCGCACATTTACAAAGTTTAAATCATAAACGGCAAAAAATGCTATTCCTCAATCCAATGTATGTTAAAGACAATGTGCGCATGTGCCTTTTTAGCAATGGTATCATATTAACCAAAATAAAATTATAGCAGAATGGAAAAACTTAAAACTCCAGCTGTGTGACTGGAGGTACTGAACATTGCATATGTTGAATTCATGTCATGGGGTATAGCAATTTAACAGGAACTGTTTCCCTAAATAATACCAGCAAACAGAAAGGATCTGTTTGTGAGGATCATCTGAGAAACCAGCTTGTAGGGACCTAATGAATTGGAGTGAAACCTCATCTCATCAGAAGCTTTGGTTACTCGGAAGAAATACCTGTAATACTGCCTGTCACTTTGTCTAACTCACACCAGTGATCGGCCCCCGGATGGGTGGGAGATGAACAATATTTGTCTAGCGTGCCATTTGATCATTTCATTCAAAGACTGGATGGAATGGACAATTATTTGTTGATATTAAACAAGGTCTCGCCATATAACAAGCTGTAGCGGTAATCACAATAATTCAACTGAAATTCCAAGAAGAAGCTATAGGCAAGTACACAGTGACTGTGGGTCAATTACAATAAACTAAACAAAATCACATGAAATGAATGTATCCTAAACTAAATGAATGTATCCTAAACTAAATAGATGTATCCTAAACTAAATGAATAGAACAGAACAGGTGTCATACAGTTGGTAATGTATATATTTTGAGGTTAGAGCTCAAGTACACCGGAAGGAAATGCAGTCTACTTTCCCCACATACTACATGCATCATGTCACTTGACTTACCGCCTCAAAGTCTCCCTCCCCAGGCAGTTTGCGGTTGTCGGCATGGTGTCCAGGGTCTCCTCCACTGTTGTGGTGACAGTTGGCCTCCTTCTCCTTCTGCTCAAAGTACTCCAGGAAGGATGGCTTAGCGGGCTGCATTGTGTCATCTCTCCCTAAAGTACCAAAACAGTGGGGATGTCAGGGCCAACAATGTTCAAGAAAACATTTTCAAACAGTTTAACAGGCATTAAATATTTATATATGGGGGAAATATGAATAACAAGAAATCTGAATGCAAATGATTGTAAACCCGGTTGAAAAGAATACTTCAAAGATTTTCAAAGACAAAAAAAGTATGGAGTAATAAAGTAAAGTTAGTTTCTATAGGAATAACTTCCATTCCTATAGTGACCATAACAACCTAGAGTAATACAAACACCTGATAAATACAAACAGCCTACAGATGGAAAATACCTTTAATTAAATGCCTAGTTTTAGTCCTCCCTTTAAAGGGGTATGGCCTTATGCTGCCAGTACCGCCCAGCAGAGACAAAGCCTATCATTAATTCACAGGATGATCAATTATTCAGCCACTTCCTTATTGTCTGGAAGGTCTCTTAGCTACAACAGCAGGTTGAGTCCATCAGTACAGGAGTTACTCGCTCAGCAGAGTTGTGTTCATTAGGGCAGGGGCATGCCAAAAAACATTTACTGAGCAGGTTTTTGTGCCATTTTCTCACGGAGGTTCTACAGTAAAGAACAAAACATTTCTAGATGTTCCATGCAGCATCCTCCAAAACCTCAGTGAAAGCTGTGTTTAGAAGTGGCCAAATGGACGAACACTGAGGAACACCCTGGACTACTGCAGTCAATTAGAGATCCTGGCCTATGTCACTGAACCCTTGAGCGCTCAAACCAAACCATTCCTGGAAGTCACTTGGGTTTAAGAGCATTTGCTAAATGCCTGAAATGTAAAAGTAACATACAAATTTCCTAAGGCAGGAACCTACAACAAAATCTAAACAAACCAGGATCCTTCCAAATTTACAAAATAATGTGTTTTCAAGCTTAAACATTCCTATTTAAATGCCAGCACCAGTTTTTCTGGCGCTCTCCCAAAGCAAACATGTCCCTCCCACCAAGGGAGCCACAACGTGCCCTGACAGAAGGAACCTGACAGAAGGAACCTGACAGAGACTTGTACAATTTGTAAAAAACTACTTTTTTTTTAACCACCTTTTATATGGCATATTCAGGTTTCGGTTTTGTACTTTTTAACTCTGCACAAGTAACAATTTCTCTGTTAGCAAAACTCTTCATTTACCAAACATGAAATATAACATTATATTCTGGCATAAATCCAACTTAAAGTTAACACAAAAATAAATTATACACCTTCAATCAAAAACTTCAGTGGACTCAAAGCATACTTGGCCCATTAAGGAGAAATACCTCCTAGAGTTTGACTTAACACAAGGAAGCACTAAGGCCCAGCAGTGGGACATCTTCCTAGGGCAAAAATACATTATTTAACCAATTTCAAGTTAAAACAGGCAGAACACATCCCTAGGATTTGGTTCCAGGCCACACAGATGCTCTTCAGATTGTGGGGGAGGAAAATGTGGGGAGTTTCACGCATTCTTCTTTGTAGAAAAAGATGTTCACTGCCCCTCCAGCGCTGTCTTAGTTGTGGGTTAGGGTCACTTCCATGCTTTACCAACTGTTTATAGGGGCTTATGCCTTGAGCCAACCCTACATGTAAAACAACTGTTTATAGGGGCTTATGCCTTGAGCCAACCCTACATGTGAAACAACTGTTTATAGGGGCTTATGCCTTGAGCCAACCCTACATGTGAAACAACTGTTTATAGGGGCTTATGCCTTGAGCCAACCCTACATGTGAAACAACTGGACCAGGTTCTAACAGTATATTCTCCAGACTATGACATCGAAACCTGGCCAACAGTGACCAATTAATTTGTGTGGCGGGGTCACAAAATAATGCTGATGAATCAAGAATAGATATACAATTTCTTAATGAAATGGATATTAATAAAACTCGGTGAATTTTTTTACAGTAAGGAAAAACAACAAACGCAATACTAAGGCCATGTTTGTATATCTCCTACAGGGGTGGAAAGTGGGCTTAGGTGAAGAGAGATGTAGCTAATTATGCGTACATTTCTAATTAGACTTGATGGTGGCAGAAACCCATCTTAAATATTTGATTGAAGAAGACTACCTCAACTACTTCATATAGGAATCCATTAAATATCCTTAAATCAACTGTGATGACAATGTCTAGACTGCGGTTTCCAGAACAAAACCAAGCTGGCAGAGTCTAGTAGTCCTCATCCTCACGTACATTTTAGTATGTAACACAAATAATTACAAAACGTAAAAAGCAAGGGAAAGGAATAGCCTTTTCATTCCCAGAGCTGTATTACAGGAAATCAATATCTTATTCTGGGCAGCTGACTAAAAGACCAAAGACTTTGCTCGGGATAAGAGGCCCGAATTAGAGATGAAATTCAATTTAGCTGGGAAACATCTTCCTTGAAACATTGCTTTGTTAATGTTGTCTTACCAGCTCTGATGAAAGTTTATGGACTTCAACATTAAGGATGAGAAGTAGAGTGGACTGAACACTTGTGTTCATTAGACCTGGAGGTGTCTTGGATGAAACCAATGATACCAAGCTGGTTCTCTAATCAGAATCAGCATTATACAATGTGCAAGACAGTAGTCCAAAGAAGTGCGTTAACGTACAAATTAAATTAGGTGGCGGAGGGGGTCCGTGTCAGTGGGGGTCATCTGGCCTTGTTGATGAGACCAGCAGCTGATGGGAAGAAACTGTTCTTGTGGCGTGAGGTGTTGGTCCTTATGGACTGTAGCCTCCTGCTGGAGGGAAGTGACTGAAACTGTTTCTGTCCGGGTGGGAGGGGTCAGCCACAATCTTTCCAGCATGCCTCAGAGTCCAGGTGGTGCAATGGTCCTCGAGGGATGGCAGCCAATCACCGATTGTAAACCGCAGTAGACCGAATGACATGCTGCAATCTGCCCTTGTCCTTGGCAGTGGCAGCAGCGTACCAGATGGTGATGGAGGAGGTAAGGATGGACTCAATGATGGCTGTGTAGAACGGCACCATCATTGTCTTTGGCAGGTTGAACTTCTTCAGGTGCCGCAGGAAGTACATCCTCTGCTTGCTTTTTTTGGTGATGGAACACGTGTTTTGCTCCCACTTGAGGTCCTGGGAGATGCCGATGCCCAGGAAGCGAAAGGAATCCGCAATGATGACTGAGGAGTCACACAGGGTGATGGGGGCGAGGGGGGCTGGGTTCTTCCTAAAATCCATAACCATCTCCACTGTCTTCAGAGCGTTGAGCTCCATATTGTTCTGCCCGCACCAATTCCCCAGTTGGCCAATCTCCCACCAGTAGGGAGAGCATGTGATCCGCAAACTTCAGGAGCTAGACTGATTGATTACTGCAGGTGGAGCTGTGAGAGCTTGTCCTGCATCAGAATTGGATTTATGGTATTAAAAATAGGGCTGAAGTCCACAAACAGGACCTTGGCATAAAATCCTGAGGAGTCTTGGTGCTGGAGGTTGAACTGGAGGGCCATGTTTACTGCATCACCTACAGACCTGTTGGCTCTGTAGGCAAACTGCAGGGGGTCCAGAAGAGGGTTGGTGATGGGTTTGAGGTGGGACAGAACAAGGTGCTTAAATGACTTCATTGCCACAAAAGTCAGGGCGACGGGTCTGTAGTCGTTAAGTCCTGTGATCCTTGGTTTCTTTGGGATGGGAATGACGGTGGAGGTCTTGAAGCAGGCTGGCACATGGCATGTCTCCAGTGAGGTGTTAAAGATTTGCTATGGTTGACAAGCTTACAAACCCCCTAAGTCAGACAGCATCAGAACATGTGTCTACAGTTAAATGTAATGAATCTGCGTTTTACTTTGGTGAAAAAAAAGCATTAGACTGAGCATCAGTACAACACAGTCAAACTAAAACCACCAGGACATAATTCATGAAACAGTTCATCATCTTAGTGTCCACATGTTGTCTCGACAACCTGCCATCTGACTTTTTTAAAAACTATTCTTAACTCTATAATAATGGACCTACAGCAAATAGTTAATAGCTCTCTGAAATCAGGAACTTTTCCAAAATCCCTAAAAACAGCTGCCATTAAACCTCTACTAAAAGAGAGAAAACTGGATGCATCTAAATTAAACCACTATAGACCTATTTCAAATCTCGCTTTCATCAACTCAGCAACTTTGTGAACTCAAATGGTCTCCTAGACAAATTTCAGTCAGGCTTCCGACCTCACCACAGTACTGAAACGGCTCTTAATGATATACGGCTGAATACTGATTCAGATAAAATAACAGTCCTTGTTATATTAGATCTCAGTGCTGCATTTGATACTGTAGACCACAGGACTCTTGTCGACAGGCTGGGAAATTGGGTAGGACTGTCCGGGATAGTCCTCAATTGGTTTAGGTCTTATTTGGATGGTCGAAGTTACTTTGTCACTATTGGCAAACACAAATCTGATAGGGTGGCTATGACATGCGGAATTCCCCAAGCATCAGTTCTCGTACCGCTTCTGTTCAATCTCTATATGCTACCTCTGGGCCAAATTCTACACAACATCAACTACCCTAGCTACGCAGATGATACTCAAATATATATGGCTCTCGAACCATCGGACTATAGCTCAATAGACGCATTGTGTCACTGCATAGAACAAGTAAATACCTGGATGAACCAAAATGTTCTACAATTAAACCAAGATAAAACTGAGATTATTGTATTTGGCAACACGAGCAACAGAACAAGTATTACTAAAGAGCTTGATTCTCGGGCCGTAAAGACCAGAGACCAAGTGCGTAATCTTGGTGTTCTAATAGACTCTGACCTCACGTTCTCCAGTAAAATCAAAACAGTCACCAAAGGATCATTCTATCAACTTAAAAATATAGCTAGAATCAAGAGCATGCTGTCCCACAAAGTCCAAGAAAGAAGTCCATGCTTTTATCTCTAGTAGAGTTGACTACTGTAATGGGCTTTTAACTGGACTTCCAAAAAAGACTATAAAAAAGCTGCAGCTCATTCAAAATGCTTCAGCAAGAATGCTAACACATTACTCCGATTCTTAATTCTTTGCATTGGCTTCCAGTCAGTTATAGAATAAATTTTAAGATTATGCTTTTAGTCTACAAATCACTAAATGGTTTAGGGCCTGAATACCTATCTGATATGTTTGAAAAATATCAATCAAGCAGGCCTCTAAGATCTATGAATTCAGGCCAGCTAGTAGAGCCCAGAGTCCAAACTAAACATGGCAAAGCGGCATTTAGTAGCTACGCGACACACAACTGGAACAAACTACCAGAAGATCTTAGACATGCCCCAAACCTATCCATTTTCAAGTCTGGGTTAAAAACATTCATGTTTTCACGTGCCTATGACTGAGGGCTTGACCACAAAATGTGCACTATAGCTTTAATAGATACTTTAAAAGCAAAATGGAAACCCTGTACCAGACCTTTTAATTTTCATTACTTTTTTTAAATCCTTCTTAATTTTCCTTTAAACTTTTATCTCTTTTTATTTTAATCTGTACATGTTAAATTGATCCATGTCTGTTTCAATCAATCTGTTAAAATTGTGACCGAAAAGTGGGAAGATGTCTAAACAAGAGGTTGAATTGTGGAATCGGTTTGTAAAACGTGTACTCGTACAAAGTGTGATTGTAAGTAAGATCGCAATGCAATGAGTGTATGAGTGTATTATTGTGAATACACTGGGATGTAAGTGGGCGCGCTGCATCGTGTGAATGATCCACGGATAAAATATCAGGCTGTTTGTATAACAAACCTGACTTGCATTGGATGGTTACTGAGTGAATGTGTGGACGGGCGAATAGAGGACATGTTGTAGATAGACTGTTAGTTATAAAACTGCATTTCTCTTTTAATGTCATGTAAAGCACATTGAATTGCTTCTATGTATGAATTGTGCTATACAAATAAACTTGATTGACTGATTGATTGAAAGACTGAACACCGGAGACAGCTGATCAGCACAATGCTTTATGGTGGGTGGAGAGAGTCTGGCCCAGCCGCTTTGCAGTGGTTCTTTCTTTAGAATAGTCTGTTTACGTCCCTCTCCAGTATAGAGACAGACGTTGTTGTTGTTGTGGTGGTGGTGGGGTTGGGGGGGGTCAATGAGGTGGGCAGATTGGGAGTGGCCCATACCCCTGCTGAGGTGGACTGGAGCTGGGGGATAGAGTCACGGGGGATGGCGTCGGGACTATCCCTTTCTCTTTCAAAGCGACAGTAAACCCTGTTTTACTCTGTTTTACATCTACGAATGGATGTGTCAAATAGCACTTTGATAGGTAGGATTCATAGACTGGTGGTGAGTAAACACAATTCACAACATAACTACTCTCCAAATGGCACACAAATGTGTAAGATAGGCATTGGCCTTGGTCAGGGATGTGACCCTAAACCCAATTGCCACTGACCGAGGTCCAGAATTCCTGTGTGGAGATTGGAACCTTCCCAAAAGACCACAAATTCTGCAGCACTCCGCTAATCAAGTTGTGATGGTAGAATGGCCAGTTGGCAGCCACTCCTCAGTAAAAGGCACATTACCTGCTTGCCAACCCCTTAACCCTTACCCTTAATGGTCGAGTGGCTAGATGGAAGCCTCCTCAGTAAAAGGCACATTACCTGCAAGATTCTCTGGACTTACTAAACCAAGATTGAACACCTTGGCCAGAATGCCAAGCATTTGGAGGAAACCAGTCGGCAAATACAATCTAAGTTAAAGCAAGGTGGTGGCCACATAATGCTGTGGGGATTTTTTCAGTGGCAGGGACAGGGATCAAGAGAAAATGAACAGGGAAAATGTAAATCAATCATATGTATTTAAAAGGCTCTTTTACCCCCCAAAAAAGGTGCAGACAGATCTTTGATGGAGACCTGCTGCAGAGTGCTCAGATCTCAGACTGGGGTGAAGGTTCACCTTTCAGCAGGAAAACAACCCTAAGCACAGAGACTACACAGGAATGTCCTTGAGAGGCCCAGTCAGAGCCTCAACTTAAACTAATGAAACTACTCGGGAGAGTCCTGAAAATGGCTGTACAACAACATCCCTGATCCAACCGGACAGAGCTTAAAAAGAACTCTCCAAACTCCACAAATACAGGCGTGCCAAGCTTCCAGCATCCAACCCAAGAAGAATTGATGCTCTAATCACTGACAAAGGTCCTCCAACAACGTAGAGAGTGAAAGTGTCTGAATACTTACATAAATGGGATATCTTTTTGTTTATTGAAATCTGTTTTGCTTTGTCACGAAGCGTAGATTGATTCATGTTCTTTAAAGCATTTTAGAAATAGTCTGTAATGTAATGATCTGATTGCATGCTTTGTATAATGGTGCACTATTCTACTGGATATTTAGCCCTGACATTGGTTTGCTACTTTGTGCATCTAACAGATTCAAGACAAAATATGATACAAGCAAAACACTCAGCAGAAAGCCACTTTCTATTAGCACCGTATCAATCAATCAGATATATTTATAAGGCCCTTTTTACAGCAGTTGTCACAAAGTGCTCTTACAAAACACCCAGTCTGAAACCTGAAGGCAACAATAGTGTTGAAAACTCCCTAATCGAGTACAATGAATACTAGAAATCATTTACGGTTGCTCCAAAAGTGTTCTCCAATGTATTACTAGGTTGGTATCTTCATTTGACCACTAATGTCAAAATGACAAGTTACATAAACAATTACTTCCCCAGAATGTCTCATCCCTAGTATCTGTGAGCAGACACCAGCCTGACACAACAAGGAAATCAAAATCCGCAGCAGTCCGGTGGAATGAGCACGCCCTCTAGTGGGCGTCGGAGAGAGCACCCGCTGTCCCCCATAGCCAACCACTGAAGGGACCCCTAATTAAGTGACCACAAACACGTTGAAAGTGTCTTTAAACGTCTGTTTTACCAGAACCGTGTCTAAAATTGCTCATGTCAATATACAGAAGCGACCGTCTTGTTTATTGTAACCTTCAAGGTTTTACATAAATCAACTTTAACCAGCAGTTAAAACCAATGGAGAAAACATTCTCCCTGACAAGCGATCTGAATGAGGCTTACTTTTCATCGTTCCGGCCTCTTCATCCTCCTCATCCTCGTTGGAGGTGATCACCATAGTGCCCAGCTGAGACTGCATGGTTCCCGTGTCGCTGTGCTCGATCATGGTCCTTGCCGTGCCTCCTACGGAGCCAGCCTCCCGGATGGTGTCCATGCCAGGCCTCACCATGGTGCCCAGGTCAACCTCGTCCTCATCCTGATTGGGCAAAACATCTTCAGTCAGGTCTATGCAATAGCAACACGGTAGATCACACATTACTGGAGAATAATCGCCCCGCTGTGGCTCTGCAGAAACCCAGCGCTGTATCATCCGGGTGGTGAATTGTAGCAGTCAGATGTTCCCATGGCTATATGTCAAGAAGGCACAAGCTGTACCGGTCAAATCAATCATCTGCTAATAATGCCTCCTGCCTGTTTTCTACACAAAGACGAGGCAAAAGCAGAGCCCACTGTAACGCGTGTCTGTCCCATAAATAAATCCAAAATGTCTAGGCACAGTCATCCATAAAAGTGTCTTGAGGAAACTTGTTTGTTTTTATTACATTTCAAAGCAACGGAGTAGCTTTGAGTTTCAAGCGGAGCCAAATCGTACTTCTTTGCGCTTTTCCTGCAGTGTCTAAAATTAGTCATGTCAATGAATTGTCAGTTCCGCATCCCTGTCTAAGAACAGCATTACATTGTCTCAGCAATATCAGTCACATTATGAAGTGATTAGGTCATGGTATTAATAGTCTTCTGTCCATTGTGTGTTGATAAAAGGCATTTCAATAAGCCTTGTAGGTGCCAAATATAAATGTGTGTGTACCGAGTCTTCATCCTGGTCCTGTTCCCTCTGCTCAGCCTCCACTTTCTTTAGTTTTATCTCCATGGCGTCTGTAATCAGAGCTCTGAGCACACCTTTGGGCTTAGCCGCCTTAATGAATGGATGCTGAAAGAAGACCAAAACACATGTTACAATACAAATGCACGTCAGTGGGGGCCAAGTTAAAAGCTCAGCTTATGTAGAGGCCACAACAATCTTTCATTTAGGGATAGAGCATAATAATTTATAGTTGAAAGTTCTCCACAATTTCAGTCCCCTGGCTTATGGAATCCGGGGTTCCCAGAGGAGAATTAAGGAAACAGTGTAGGATTCACAGGAATCAATACAAATATTTTATCATATTTAGAAAGAGGTTGAAAAACAGTTCCAAGAAAACTTTTCCAATTCAATGCATATCGCACCAATATGAACACCTGGCTGAAATGGCCATGCATTGATTTAGTGATTCTAGGGTCCAGACAATTTGATCATCAACAGGCCCAATTCGCGGTTAAACAAATTGTAAATACTAAATGTGAAATCAGGGAAAAAGTTATTCTCCAATTCAGCGTATGTAGCAGTGGTGTGGATAAACTACTGGCCAACATGTAAAAGCCTAGGATGTGTTAGCCGATGCAAGCAAAGGGTGAAGTGTCTCCCATCCTGATGCTGACCATGAGGGAGACGCTAGAAAATATAGCAAAAATCTTTGTTTTCAAAAAACGTACAATTCCTGTCAAAAGTCTGGACTATTATTTTCATTTAAAAAAGGGTTAAACAAATCAAAATGCATTATATGTTGTAGATTATTGCCTTGTTTTTGCATCGTCTCAACCAGCTTCATGGGGCAGTTAGCAGAAATGCCCTATTGCCAGGTGAGATTGGATCAAATCAAATGCATTATTGTCTGGATGAGATTGCGCTAATAAGGCCTTAATGGTCGACTTGCTCTAAAGAAACCACAAATAATAAAAACACGAGCATGTACATTAGACTGGTGGAAATCTGTCCTGTGGTCTGATGAGATTATGTTCCAACCAGTGTCTTCACAAGACACAAAATGGGTGAACAGATGACCTCTGCATGTGATGTTTCCACCGTAAAGCCATGAGGAGGTGGTGTGATGGTGACACTTATGTAGAACTCAAAGTATATCCTGCAGTCACACACCAACTTATCTTGTTTGCGCTTAGCGGGACTATACATTTTTCTTGACAGAACAATGACCAAAAACAGGTTGTTGATCAAGAAAGAGTGAAAGATCTGCATCAGATGAACTGGCCTCCACAATCATCTGACCTCTATCCAACAGAGATGGACTGCATAAATTAGGAACTCCTTTGAGTTCAATGCTAAGAGTGGTCATCAAGGAAAAGGGTAGCTTTTAAGAATCAACAATATGAAATGTATTTTGATTTGTTTAACACATTGGTTTACATGATTCCATGTGGTATTTTATATAAATCTGATGCCTTCACTATTAATATGTGGAAAATAGTACAAATAAAAATATGCTTGAATGAGTAGGCGTGTCCAAAGTTTTGACAGGTACTTTATACACTGGCCTTTAAAAACAATTTCTTTCACATTCTGAGTACTTAACGTAAAAGATCTCAGTTCTTTAAACAACAATATATTTTAAACTGGCACACCTTTGACCTGAATACGCAGTTTTTTAAGAGGGCCTGTTGAAGACAGATTCACATTTTTGCCATATTCTCTCCACTTCTTAATAATGGACTGTGCTCCTTGGGGATATTTTAATCCTTGGAAATATTTTTAAATACGACGCAAGATCTGTGCTTTAAAAGAAAATATATCCAGATTTGCTTAGAAGGTCCCTTTGTGTGCATGATGCACTTTTTTATATAAATTGTTCTATCCACCGATGGGACCTCCCAGAGACAGGTGTATTCAGCGCGGAATTTAACTGAAATACCTTAATTGCACAACGGTGGACTCCATTTAACTTTTTGTTTCTTTATGACATGTTCTGACTTGTTTGAAACACTCCAAGCCAAAAATCTGACTGTCAAAATGTTCTAGGGAATGATATAGCCTTAGCCATATGCCACTGAAACCTTGCCAGATTTCTTTTACACTGGTTATCTAATACACGTTCTGTAACCAAGTGGCCAAAGACACAAAGATAGACATTCCATAATCATAAACCCATGCTAGTTGTTGCATGTTCAAATAATGTTCAAGTCAAATGGATACAGGCATCTCTTTCATACTAAATCGCTGAGATAATTTTTACCGCTAATTGCATTTAACATTCACGCGTAGCTAGGGCACTGCCTTGCGAGTAATGGATTTGGGCAAATCTGTAGTAAGATCAACCTTAACATCAAAAAACAATTCCCAATAAAACCATTTAATTCACACATTGCTTTTGATTTCTTGGTTCTTAGAGATAAACAAAATTTTCAGCGGTCAACAAAGGTATTATAAGGAAATTTGGTTAATAAATCCTTCAAATACGAAACACATACGTTTGCACCATGTAACATCCACAACGGTAAATCTTCCGCTAAAGCAAACAACATTTAAAACATTTCCATAATCGTTGTTTTCGAATGCAGCAAAGCCTTTGTTGAAAAGGGGCCATTTGCTCAAATAATGTAGGATTCATAGACTGTTGCCAATGTCGTCCCCCCCCAAAATGTCTGTCCAATTCCGTTACATCCTTATGTAACATGGTACATAGCACACGTTTTGTTTTTCTTTTAACAAACTTCCTTTGTAGGGTTCAACAAACATACATGCATTAAAATGTTCATTTATCCTTGATACGTCATTTCTGTGAGGAAATGTCTATTGTGTGTGAAAATGTCGATCACGCTGGAACTGCCCATATACTTGATACCAGCATAAGCTACTGGTCTGAACTTTAAAGTGCAGGCAATGCCTGATACAGACTCATAGGGAAGCAGCCAGGCGGTGTGTCCTACCTGTAGAAGCTGCGTGGCAGTGGCTCTGGTCTCTGGGTTCTTCACCAGGCACTGGGAGACAAAGTCTGGGAGACAATGCCTGATACAGACTCATAGGGAAGCAGCCAGGCGGTGTGTCCTACCTGTAGAAGCTGCGTGGCAGTGGCTCTGGTCTCTGGGTTCTTCACCAGGCACTGGGAGACAAAGTCTCGGAACGGCTCAGACCACAAATCTGGGTTTCGGAATGTCGGTGGCGGGTTGGTGGGGATCATAAAGATGGCCTATAATGGTACATTGTTACAAAAAAAACATAATTCACTGGATTCACATTCACTTATTGTAAGTTTTTGTTACAGTTCTCCGATTGCTTATAAAAGGAGTCCACCCGGAGAAGTCTTTGACAAATTCCATTTATAACAAAACTGGATTGGTAAAAGTGAACCATAGACTCACCCTCATTGGGTGGATGTCTGCGTAGGGAGGCTTCCCCTCTGCCATCTCAATGGCTGTGATGCCTAGGGACCAGATGTCAGCCACACAGTTATACCCAATCTCCTGAATCACCTCAGGGGCCATCCAGAATGGAGTACCGATCACGGTGTTCCGCTTGGCCATGGTGTCCTTAGCAACAGAAGAGTAGTATACATAAGGGTTGACATGTTTATTGCACGTATGTATGAATAAAAATCCTTATCAATCACATTTCCAATCTTTGATTAGAATCGTATTTGAAATATGTTTGGCTCAATAAATAATGTAATCCCACTAACTGACAGAGTTTGGCACATCCATGTTCAGCATTATTCCAATTACCAGTACCCACTAAGCCAGGGTCAATTACCAGTACCCACTAAGCCAGGGTCAATTACCAGTACCCACTAAGCCAGGGTCAATTACCAGTACCCACTAAACCAGGGTCAATTACCAGTACCCACTATACCAGTACC
>JACXGK010006909.1:0-27115 GCA_016801125.1 Novumbra hubbsi | reverse complement strand
TCCAGTCCCTCAGTGACCCTTCATCCAGTCCCTCAGTGACCCTTCATCCAGTCCCTCAGTGACCCTTCATCCAGTCCCTCAGTGACCCTTCATCCAGTCCCTCAGTGACCCTTCATCCAGTCCCTCAGTGACCCTTCATCCAGTCCCTCAGTGACCCTTCATCCAGTCCCTCAGGGACCTGTTCTTCTTATTTACACTGTATTCACATGGATTCTTCTCCCTCTCAGAGCTCCCTGCCCCTCTTCCTCTCTGCCAACTTTAATCTGCGTGGTCACGTGGAGTCGCTGGGTCACAGGGTGGAGGGGTGCGTGGGCCTGCGCGTGTCCCCGCGGCGCTGTGCCGGCTTCCTCACCAAGCGAGGTGGCCGGGTCAAGACCTGGAGGCGGAGGTGGTTCCTCTTCGATATGGACCACAAGCGGCTGGCCTACTACACAGGTCAGGGCGGCTGGGAAACACGGAGGAACATGCTCTTTAGTTGGGTCCATCAGTCTGGGAGCCCTGTTACGCTTTCAGGAAGTCCATGTGTGTTCTGACTCTGGCTCAGCCCATCAGTTTCTGAGACAGCCAGACGAGAAGTGTAGTGCACCTGGGCAATGTTTGTTAGCTGATAGGTGGTGGTGTGCAAACATTTCTCTAATGCTACGTTGTGTACTTCCCTTGTTTCAGACTGTGATGAGAGGAAGCTGAAGGGAGTGATCTACTTCCAGGCTATAGAGGAAGTGTACTATGACCACCTGCGGACTGCCACCTCAGTAAGTCCATTCTGCATGGTAAACCATTGTACCGCATAGCACAGGGGTGGGCAAACTACGGCCCGAGGGCCAAATGCGGCCCGCGAGGCTGTCCCATCCGGCCCCCGGAATGTAATAAAATGATTTCGGGGGAATTAAAAAACCAACTCACCAGCCCATTCTTATACATCTGAGTCAGAATTTTTACTATTTACACCTTATATGGGATCTACTGTACATATGTAATTTATGTTTTAACTTTTGCCCATTTCTGGCCTCCAAATCAATTATGATTAACAAATTACAAAAACAAATGTGGCCCTCCATTTCAATTCAAAAGCCAAAATATTTGCCCACCCCTGGCATAGCACCTCAAAGATAATTATGTACCCAAGATGATACTATCATACTGCATCATGCACCAAAGATAACTACGTACCCAAGATTACACTATCATACTGTATCAGGCACCAAAGATAACTACGTACCCAAGGTTACACAATAATACTGCATCATGCACCAAAGATAACTACGTACCCAAGATTACACTATCATACTGTATCATGTACCAAAGATAACTACGTACCCAAGATGACACTATTATACTGTATCATGCACCAAAGATAACTACGTACCCAAGATGACACTATAATACTGTATCATGCACAAAATATAACTACGTACCCAAGATTACACTATAATACTGTATCATGCACCAAATATAACTACGTACCCAAGATTACACTATAATACTGTATCATGCACCAAAGATAACTATGTACCCAAGATGACACTTATATTGTATCATACACCAAAGATAACTAACGTACCCAAAAAGAAACCAAAAGTGTTAAAGGGATGACCAGTCCATTCATTCACTCCTGACTTGAACCCAATCACAAGATCTGACACGTGTCTCTTCATTGTCATTTGCTCGACACCTTTTTGTTTCCCTTACTCCTTTCTCCCCTCATTTCCCCCTCCCAGTCCCCGCGGCCCTGCCTTACATTCTGTGTGAAGACATACGAGCGCCTGTTCTTCTTGGTGGCTCCCAGTGCCGAGGCCATGAGGATCTGGATGGACGTCATGGTCACGGCAACGGACGAGCACAGCCGCTACTGACGTCACCCCGACCTCTGCCCCCTCGCCCCTGTGGCCGCACATCCATTCGCCCAGCTGACCTGGTTACGTTCTCAGCTGGTTACGGTCTCAGCTGGTTACGTCGCGTTGGGAGGACATTGCAATTCTCAGCCACTGAGCCCAAGGTGTTTTGGATGCAGCTAGGAAGCCATTCCGGTGCCTGAACCGTCACGCCACACGTGTGGTTGAGTCGTTGGTGAGGAGCGGTGGTGGACATGTTCCGAAGAGCTATCTGGGAGGGGTGCCGCATTTAAGTCTTGATAGATTCTATGGAGCCTCTATTGTTGCAGGACCAAGTGGTGTGCTGTTAGCGGTTCTGTTTGGATCAACAGAAGTCCAGAGGATGAAGGAAGGATGAGGCCTTGTGAATATAAAAACAATGTATTGTTCTAGAAGAAACAAATCAGACAGCTCGGTGCTCGGAGGATACTGCCAAACCTTATCCTCAGACAAACATTTGATGTGTTTTATCTCAAATCAGGATTTACTGGATGGGTCCTTTCTAGCAGTTGCAGAGCTCCCTCTTGGGGCCAGACAGAAGTATTGAAGGAGTACAGCTTCTAGTGAAATATCTGTCAGTTCAGATTCAATGCAATTACTTGTTGTGCATATAGTTCTCAAAATACTGTATACTTTTGTATAACTATATACATTTTATTAATACTACTACTATTATTGTTATTATTAAAGGTTGTTCATGAACTGTTGTTGACTTGTTAAAACAGCCCTACTGATTCCCATTCCTACCATGTCAAATTATTTTTGTTTTTTTTTACATTATTGTATTTCCATTCAGGCAAGACACTTTAGAGCAACTTTATATAAACTGATGCTACATGTATTTATTCTATAAATATATTTACTTCAGACCAAGGTTCTTTCCACAAGCCATGCTGTTGTAAAGTAAGGAGGGTAAATTGAATCATTTGTTGAATTTGCACTGTTGCTCTAGAAACTCTGGAGGGTTGACCGGCTGCTTGCCACATTAGACACTTGAACACCTGTTGCAGCTTCTAAGAAAGCTTGGACTCATTTCTCGGGTCCAGGGAGTCCACTCTTAAGACTCAACCACAGTAGCCTCCTTGAGCCAGGATGTCACACACTCAATGGTGGCAGCGTCAGACCAGAAAGCATTTTTCAAAATTAGATACAGAGGATTTGACTCCTCTGATGTCAGCTCTCCCCTGGCTCGTGTTCTGCATTTCCAGGTTGAGTGAAAGGGTTAACCCCCAATAACATCCCAGACCTTGTTGTGATTGACAGGGTAGAGTTAAAAACCACCACCACTTCAGTAAGGTGGTCAGTAAGGAGCATCCCTGCTCACCTTTGGGGGACCCACTTCCACTGGCCTGTAGATAATAATTAGGACAGCTCTCATACATCACCAGTGAAAGTCAGTCCGTGGGGTCCGAGATCCAACCTGTCAGAACCCCATGAACAAACATGATCCCCAGGCAGTGAGAGAGCTGCTGAATATGCTGCCGGAAACCTACCAGAGTTTTCTGCCTACGGGACGCCGCCAGTCTCACGGGATTTGGCAGATGGTTGCCTGGGGATTATGTCACCAAATGGAGAGGACAACACCCATCGTGTTTCCCTTAGTTAGATTCATTATTGCACACATTGGCTTGAAACAACTAGGTGACCCGAGCTAAGGTCCTGCAGGCCTATTACTTCAAATGACCTGTGACCAAAAGGGAACTCACTCTTTCCACTGTAAATATGAATAACAAAAACAAATATGATATGGCTTATAAAGGGCCATTTTGTACGTGGTTTGTAATTCTAGATACATTTTAGTATAGATTTCTTTAAGTTGGATTGGCCATGTCAATTGTAGTAGGGGAGAGCGGGGTACGTTGTCACAATGCTCATACCTCCAACAATAGAGCCTCTATCACAAATTGAAAAAGAAAATTGTTTGTGTGACTACATGCTGGGTCTAAACATACAGGGCCTTATATAAGGATAAGCAGGCCCTTCACTGAGAACTTTAACCCGCCAAGCTTTCATGAGGCAGATGCATCTAAGTTCAGGGAAATTCACAGTGTTGGCACCACATTGTCTGAAGAGTGTGTGTAAAACAGACTCACTGTAACTCTCTGCCTGGCTCTGTAGAGGTCCTTGTACTCTGCTGGTGCTGACCAAGGAGAATTATTCGGAGGAACGGAGGTCTATGATGGGTCCCACTGACCCAAGGTCTCCGAGGGCCTGATTCACCTCCGACATCCTCCACGACAAAAGAAATCTAGCAGATTCCGAAAGAAATCTAGCAGATTTCCCAACAAATTGAGCAGATTCCAAGAGCCCAGGAGTTGTTTAGCAGGCCACACCCACTTCAGAGAGGGGGGCACACCTAGTGTCACTAGCACACCAGGGGAAGTATGATAAATACACTCCAATACAGTGTGTGTGCTCTAAATAATTGAGCTAAACTATTGCATACTGGTGAGTTGATTCTTCTTCTACGTACTACAGGAGATCTGACCAACCTTGTCATTAAGACAACAGTTACTTGTTAATGAACTGACATTTTACTTTTACCAACAGCAAATCAACTCTGACAGTTGAAAAGGGCTGCCGGACATCATTATGTTATGTCATTTAATGTATGATATCTGATTTTCCTTCATCATTGATTCCTCTTACAAGTAGCTCTGCATCATGACCTGGTCCTGTCTTGGTTATGACTGAGGGTTAAGGACTGCCAGCATTATCTGGTCCTATCACATACTCATACGATCATCCATACCCCACATCCACTTCACCACACAACCATACACCCCCACTATGACACATACACAAACGGTTGCATTTCTATGCTGCTGATTTAAAAATAACTTTGTACATTTCTCACCTTTCTCCATCCAATTGGCCTTGTTTTTATTGTGTATTGTTGAGTGTAGCATAGCGTGGCCTCTGACAGTGCATTTAAATTCATCCCATATCACATGGGGATCTGCAGAATTATCCTGGAAGAAGTTGGTAATAAATTCTCTTGTCTTAGAAAAGACTGGTCCCTCAGTAGGTTGTTATTGAACAGTAGCCTAGTCCTCTTTGTTACTGTGGTATAAATGCCAATTAAATAATGATCAGAGCACATTCTCCTGGTTATACTTTAAAGGAACAAGGAACTAGTCCAGACATCTGGCTTGAGAAGGCCTCCTCCATTTTATTACACTTATCACAGCCAAAACTGTGTTATATTTACCACTATAATGAAATTAGAATTCTCTTGTTTTCAGGATGTTGGTGTAAATGTCAGTAAAGAAATGTGGATCATCTTTGTTAGGAGCATTTATCTAGCCATATCAGGTAATCACCCAGTTCCAAGTTAAGTATTATCCATCTACCAACTACTTTTAAAAGCATTTTTTACTAAGGTTTACATAATTATTTACTTGTATCATAACCCCTCTTAATTTCTTTTGGCTGTGACTAAAATATATGCTTTCATTCCATTCCGTCTCCCACTTTTATTCGTCAGAACCTTTAGCCATGTCAATATAATTCTTCTTTTTTATTATCAGCTAGCCCATTGCAATTATAACTTTCTATACACAAACCCTAAAGATAACAGTTTTGATGTGTTTCAGAATAAGAGTGGAGAGGCATATGCTGCATATTCTTATTATTCCTAATTTGAAGTGAGCCTGTATTGTTTGTATTATCTTTGTTTGTTTTTTACAATGGTTTAATGTTTCATCTTCAGTGGTATAGTATCTTCCTACAATCATTTATTGATTTAGGATATTGATCATTAATTCCTAAATGATTTGCTTTAAGCTCCCTGCCTTTGTTTTTAATCATCTCTTTTTGTTGAAAATGTTCAAACCTTGCTATGATTCGTCACGGACCTTCCGTGCTCCCAATCGGTGTACACAATAAAAATAAAAATAAACTTGGAATTCATTTGGAATATTGAGGGCTGTGTAGGAACTATTTGACTGCATGTTCAGGATCGTCTGCACTCTGGTTTACCAGAAAATCAAATCAACCCCCATTTCCCATGATTGCAACATTTTCAACTAGTAGATGAGAGCTAGGTAAGGAGTCACACTGCTCATACCTCCAACAATTGAGCCTCAATCACACAAAAAAATAGTTACTTTTTGTGACTACATGTTTTATGACAACTTCATGTTCACATGTGGTCACGATCTCTCTAATCTGAGGCGAGCAAAAGTTTCAAATTTTTCACAAATAAATGTTTTGCGTATTCCCTGGCTTACTGTCTTATCTCATACACTGGCACTGCCTGCTCGCTGGGCTGTCTCTTCCCATTGGGAGGGCCAACAACAACCAGATGAAACCGGATTCATCCAGTAGTATCTCTGCTTCTACAGTGCCTATTGATGTGGTTAGTTGGTACTATAATTAAACACATCAGTTAAAACCCTACCACAAGAAGATTTAAACATACTTGCAGAGCTGATACCTCATTTTATTCAGAAAAAAAGAGTAAGGGTTAGTAAAAGTTTGGATTTCACAGAAGAATTAGCAAAAGTTAAATGAAGAAATTACGCATTGAGATGAACAGACTCATCCTCACTTTATATCAAAGCACAGCCGTAGAGTAAAAATAAGCTGTACAATGTCAATTGGAACTATTACCCAGTCAGGCAAAAGACATAGCATGTACAAAAAACAGTCAAGGATCAGTGTAAAAACCTAATATGCCATATAATCCAAACAGTCAAGGATTAGTGAGAAAATGTAATGTAACAGTAAAACCAAGATGTGATGGATTGCACAGATGGATTGGATCCAGGGGTGGAACCTGCTAAAGATAATTTTTTATCTTACATCCTAAGATATCTTATCTTAGGACATTACATTTTAACCACAGAGAACGAACACTCTAAACCCATTCACACAGTTTACAATCCACATAAAAATGCTCTAGTCTAGACATTCTTAATTGTGTTCTGTGACCAGAATATTGGAGCATGGATTTCCGCCATGAACCCTGGCCTTGCAGTCTGATCAGCATTGTCAACTGCAATTGTCCAATGCATGCATATCATGTATTTCAAAACTAGTATAAAGATAATGTAGAAGAGAGCAAGCCACCCTAGCATTCCTCAGTGTCAGCATATATGACATTGATAGTAAACTTGATCACCATGTGTACTAAAAGTGATCTTGAAAGAACGGGTTTATCGACAAGACTATGCTAACGATGCTGGCAGGCCTGCTGACTACAGTTCTCTGCGGCTCAAACTATCTGGAGTACGTTAAGGTGGCGTGTGTAGACTGTTCCGCTGTTTTAGAGAGACGTGTACATGAGCAGCTTCTCTCTGTTAGCAAAGTGGTCACGGGCACTTTAGATCTGGGGTCTCAAACCGGTTCCACGGAGGGCCGAGTGCCTGCAGGTTTTAGTCTTTTCCTGTGAATTGGTTCCAGGTTCAGACCTAAATAACCAGATGAGGGTAGACCTAACCAATCAGTGACATAATTAACCAATCAAGTACAAGGTGAGAGTGAAAACCTGCAGACACTCGGCCCTCCGTGGAACCGGTTTGAGACCCCTGCTCTAGATAGTTTAAGCTGCAGGCCTGCTAGCACTAGCGCAATGGTGGTGAAGACAACAACTCCCATGATCCCACACTACATAACAAAACAAAATCTGTCTCTACATTAATTGACTTAAACAAAAAAAAGTACATGGCACAAGAAACTATACTAGGAATTAAGAGGGGAAATAGACAAACTAAAAGCAGATTTAGATAGCACGGAACACAGTAAAATAGAATTACAATACAGGTTGGAAATGGATCTGCTCATTCAAGAAATATCAAACCAAATCATTTATAAAAACCAGGCCAATTGGGTAGAGACAGGTGCCTGCATTTTTTTTAGATAATGCAGGCAGCCCTTAACCTCCAGTATAACCAAGACAGTAACAGGTAATGCTGGCAGTCCTTAACCTTCAGTCATAACCAAGATTGGACCAGGTAATGCTCATAGGCCTCCTCTGGTTTCTGTTGTCTTGGGAATGACAAGGTTGGTCAGATCTCCTGTAGTACATAGAAGAAGAATCAACTCACCAGCATGCAATAGTTTAGCTCAATTATTTAGAGCACACACACTGTATTGGAGTGTATTTATCATACCCCTGGTGTGCTAGTGACACTAGGTGTGGCTGCCATGTCCACCTTCTCTGGGGTGGGTGTGGCCTGCTCAACAGGTCCTGGGCTCTTAGAATCGTCCGGAGTTCTTATGGAATCTGCTAGCTTTCTTTTGGAATCTTGAAGACTTCTTTTGGAATCTTGTAGATTTTCGTTTATCAGTGATTCATCTTGAATTCTCCGAAGCCTTCAGACAAGAAAAGACTATCCGTCATATTACAAATTGTTTTCCATTCAAAGTCTATAGATGTTGTGCACTCCATCATTTGTTTAATGTAATATGTGCAGCAACTAATCTGAATCCTAATAAGCTTCCACGCTATAAGGGTTGGTCCTTTTAGTGGCATGGTGCGGTGTGATTGATTACCTGGCAGTGAGAGATCATGTACCCCATCAGTAGTCAGGTTTCCGTCTGAAGTGATGTCACCAACCAGGAAGTGAATGTTCTCCTGGGCATGCAGCTGACTAGTGGAGCCATAGAGGGCATTGTGGGGGATGCCTGAGGCGTATCGGGCCCTCAGAGAGAAATACATTATTATCGGTTTGTGTTTGAATTTGGTATCTATGAAGCTTTGTAGGTGAGGGACAATGACAAGTCACGCATTCTTGGCAAAGGTGTCTCTAAAGCTGTGGACCATATAAACAACACAATTGCTCCTGCACTTGTTGATCAGGATGTATCAGTGGTTGAGCAAGAGAACATTTATCAGATAATGCTTGATGTGGATGGCTATGTCATCCTGGGAACTTCCCAGCGGGGCTATCTCGGAGGCCTCAATATAGTCCCGTATAGTTATGTGCTGATTCCGTTCTCGTGACCATTAAAACTCCACGAGATAAGATCTTGTATGAAGGCCCAGACTGAGGGAGATTGACAGTAATTTTGTATTTCCTCTCACCAAGCTGCTTGGCGATGGTCTTGTAGCCCATTCCAGCCTTGTGTTGGTCTACAATCTGGTCCCTGACATCCTTGGACAGCTCTTTGGTCTTGACCATGGTAGAGTGTTTGCAATATGATTGATTAATTGCTTCTGTGGACAGGTGTCTTTTATACAGGTAACAAGCTGAGATTAGGAGCACTCCCTTTAGGAGAGGTGAAAGTGATGTAATTTAACCAGAAGCAAATACATTTTTAACCATGATATCATTTATTTAACAAAAGATTTATTTAGATTTTGTTGACTACGATGAGGTAATTGGTGGTTATGGTTAGATAAATGCCTGCCCACCGTTTGTCATGCCCTGACAGGGCAGGACTAATTGTGTGGCCTCTAGCCCTCTCTATGCCGTTGTGGGCTCCCCAGTCAGAGCAGCTGCATTCAGTTGACTCTGATTGGGGAGCCTACTTAGGTTCAGTTTTCACCACACCCGGTGTGGTTTATTGTTTGTTGCTTGTCTCAACAGCTCACGGTTTGTCTCTGTTTAACGCCCATTTCAGTGGATACTCTACACGTTATTTGTATATCGTTTTATGTTAGTTAGTCCTTTCATTTTACGTGTACAGTTCGTGTTAGTTTGTATCTGTCTGTTTGTGGATTAAACTCACCTTTTCTTCATACAAAATGTCTGCGTTTGGTTCCACCCCACTACAAAACCGTTTTTGTGCACCAATCCAGATGTTTTAGGCCAGGATGAGAACCTCAGTAGCCATACTGATATTGTTGCACAAGGCAACACAAAAGAAGGGTGAAATATTTGATAAAGAAAAATAGAGAAAATAGATTGGAAAACTATTTGTAGGTTGATGTATTGGCAATCGGGTATAAACGAAGTGTCTTCAAAATAGTAAATGAAGAAACACATTGCTCCCGAACTTTTCGCAACTTTTCGGAGGAACGTATTCAGTTTTAGACACATTTATTTAAATATGTAAACAAATACCCATTCACGTTGAAGTGGCAGAGAGGGAAAGCGAGAGAAAGAAATACTCGGTTGCACGGTTTATCAGTCTAGAAAAAACGTAATAGTAGGTTGTTTATTAAAATCACACTAAACTGTGCTGTAATGCACTTTGCTTTCTGTTTGTGTAGTGAAACTGCAACGCGTTAACTCATCCGTACAACAAAAATGCTAGCTATAATGCGACAATGTTCCGCTGAGTTTGGCAAAAGTGGTAGCTCTTATGCCAGAGGCAAGGTTGGATATATTTAGGGAGAACCGGAGGAATAACATGCTGAAGCTGTGTAATGACAAAAAAGTACAAATTAAAAAAGTACATCCAAATTCAGGTCAAATTTGTTTGACAATATGTTGATGCCAATAAAAGGGATCGGGTCAAATTGAAACAGTCCAGCTTCAATAATTTCTCCATAATAGATCATTTAGTTAGCATATTAGCTATACGTAATTTATAGCTAATCGTCTTACAAATTACATGTTCAATACATATTCTTAAAATAGGTAGGTATTTCAGTCGAAAGCTAGTCTGTAGCTTACTGTAGTATGTACTTACAAGCCACCTCAGTAATAAGTAAGCCGGACAGAATGCCGTGATTTTAGGCAGTCCATCGTTACCAAACCCTGCGCCCTGTACGGGAAATGATGACTCAGTTTACACGAACAGCTGTTATTCAGTAGATTAGGATGGGGCTGGGGCGTTTTCATTCAGTAGGAGTTCGTCCTAAATCCTTATTTTACTCGTTTAGCGGATGTGGTCGAGGATGCAAGTAAAAAGCCTGTATCATGAATATTAATTTGTGGGATCAGTTGTGGGACTATACGGAGAATTCAAGTAATTCAACCAACCTATTAGGAAATGTAGCCAAACATTTAAACCAAGCATTTGTGGAATGCAGAATTAACTGACTAGACACATTTCAAAATATTCTAGGCATGTAACTATTTTTGCATCAACGTGTTTTATAGCATGTTTGTTCACGCATAGTATTTTACAGATGTTTCGGTTGCTGTTGCCGTAAAAAGGAACCTAGATCACGCCCACTGATGTTTCTTGTTACAAAGGCTCCTCCCTCGGGCGAAATGCCGTGTTTTAAGGAGACACGCTATTATATGTACAATTTTCTTCACGCGAACCAGGATTGGCTGCTTAAAATGTTTGTCCTTTTGTGATCGAATACGGCGATAGGTAACTCGTTATTTCTCGAGTGCGATATGTAGTAGGAGTTAAAGTAGGCAGATATGTTAACCACGTTTTAAACGTAGACTATAGGTGTAAACTATAATTGTTTAACTTTATAGACATCATAGGGGAATTCTATCAGTCCGAGTCAAGCGATCCACAGTTACCTACTATAGGGGCAACTGATGTTAGGTCTGCGTTTGTTTATATAGACTTTATTTATATTGAAAATATTGGTTACGTTGGCATATTTTCTACAAACGTATTCCCCTGACCCTAACGTAATGGAGTACGTTAGCACGCCGTTTCACTTGAGAAGACAGAAAGTTTATCGAGATGGTTCTCAGATAGAGCTTTTCTGTTCCCCTCTCCAGGCGGTCGTCTAAAGAGGAGATGAACACAGGTGAGGTCCCTGCCCATGAGATGAAGCTGGGAGCACTGGTTGTTCTTCTCTTCACGGTGTTATGTGGTTTTGCACCTTTGTGCTTCATCAGAGGGAGGTGCCATATAGACTCAGGTAAGTGGCACATTAGATCTATTTTACATTTTTGATTATGCATCTTTTTAAAGAAGTCTAGTTATAACATAACACTTATTTTTCCTTCCTATTACAAACCGGTTTACACTAAACAATATGAAACCCATGTTGAAACAGTAAGTGGGTTCAACTTTAACAGACATCCTGTAACATTGTATGGATGTGGTGAATTACTTCAATTAACACAATTAAATAAATGACCGACCTGCTTACTTTTGTGTATGTGCCTGGATGTTGTCAGGATGTAGTCTGACACATCTTAAACATTAACCTTAAGCGTTGTAGAACCTTTCAGTAAAGTCTAATGACCAGCCTGCCTATTAGTGATTGAGCTGGGTCTCGTGTATTTAACAGAAGCACATCACAGAATAGTGAGCTTGGTGAGCTGCTTCACTGGAGGAGTGTTCTTTGCTACTTGCCTTCTGGACCTGGTGCCTGACTACCTGTCTGGAATCAATGATGCATTTAGAAGCCTGGACATAACCGTAAGAATCCCCATTAGCTGTATTCTTTTGATTCTGCATTTGGTCATGTCACATTTGACTAATGTAGAAAATAAATTGTTTCTTAAATTTTCATAAATACTAATGTAAACATGTCATTAATTTCTCTTTAGTAAATAATACATTAACATAGCTCTATCAGCTTCAACTGCTGAATTATTATTATTAATTAATGTATAATAATTCATATTTATTATTATTTTGGTGTGAGTGAACCTCTTATCTGTCCACCATATCTCTCCCAGCTTCAGTTCCCTTTACCCGAGTTCATCATTGCCATGGGCTTCTTCCTGGTCCTGGTGCTGGAGCAGATCGTTTTGGCTCTCAAAAGCCAATCGACCAGCCAATCTGAAGTAAGACATGCATTATTGGTGGACCCTAACATCCAGTCATTTGACAGAGATGGTCGGAGACACTCACATGGTAGAGAGGACTTAGGGGGGGAGGATACCTGCTTTCATGTGGACTTTAACATAATCCCGGCTATCCGGGTCTTTATTTTAGTCTTTTCATTATCTCTGCACTCTGTTTTTGAGGGCCTGACTGTGGGCTTACAGAAGCACAGTGATGAAGTGCTGCAGAAGTGTGTGGCTTTACTCCTCCACAAGAGTATAATGTCCTTCAGTCTTGCCCTGAAACTGACCCAAGGAAAGCTGCGGCGGGCTGCCGTGTTAAGTTGCCTGCTGCTGTTTGCTGTTATGTCCCCACTGGGCATTGTGCTGGGCATCGCCATTAACCAGTCC
The DNA here is from genome assembly GCA_016801125.1 of Novumbra hubbsi. Classification (NCBI taxonomy): domain Eukaryota; kingdom Metazoa; phylum Chordata; class Actinopteri; order Esociformes; family Umbridae; genus Novumbra; species Novumbra hubbsi. The sequence continues at coordinate 14,250 of JACXGK010006909.1, read as the reverse complement.
AAGGTAACTTCCCAGCACCAGCTGGCCAAGTCCACCTTAGAAGGCCTGGCGTCGGGCACCTTTATGTATATCACCTTCATGGAGATCCTACCCCACGAGCTGAGCTCCCCACAGAAACGCATGAACAAGGTGGTCATGTTGCTCTCTGGGTTCGCAGTGGTTACTGGGGTACTATTTATTAAAATGTGAACATTTTGGATCACATTTTCTTCAAATACTGACAACTGTTTTGGGAAAAAACAAAACACTGCATTAAATGCTGTGACTGCACAAAAAATAATATTTACTATAGTAACTAATAAGTATTAGTAATAATTACACTATGAGATCAAAAGATACTAAACCCTTGACCTTTATGCAATTATATTTTCTGGTTTATCTTGCACTGAAAACTTTGGAGTCAACAAAGGTGTTTTAGTTTACGTTTATTATGTAAAACCTGGGGTCAAAATGACTTGATACGAAACTGGTGAAAGTCTGAATAATGTATACCTGAGTTTAATACTGTATTATACCTAATATTTAGCTTGCTGTGAAATCTGAGTTATTAAATGCGTACAGCCTTAACCAAACACATAATGTAAATAAACGATATACAATTGGCTGCTACCTACAGCCTTATAGACTTAAAATACAAGTCAGAGGATGTCATTGTCATATGTTGTGAGACTCAAGTATTCCTCTATTATATTCTTAATTGTTTCACTTTTAATTACTGCAATGTCTGCTTTTTTTCTTGGTGACCTTTTACATCAGTGTTTGTTTCTGTACCTTGTTTACTGAATAAAACTAATCTGAAATAATTGTAGCATGTTGCCTAGTTATTTCTTACTCACCATTAAAAGAAACATCAGGCAACTAGTCTGGCAATGTATTTGGCCACTGAATAATCAGTTTTATATGCCGTACATCTCTTTTATTTTGAGAACATTAACCAATATTTGGTAAAACAATTGAATGTTTTTTCACTAATGTCTATTGATATTAAAAAGACCTTGCTCAATCATTGCCCTTGCCTTATTCCTTGAAACAATGCACAGATTACACTAAGACAATACTAGAAGCATGTAGAGACAGAGCATTCTGGATTAATAATATATTTTGTGAGGACACAGACACTTCCCTGTAAGACCCTATGAGGGCCTCTCCACACATTGTGTTGTGGACTTAATTCACTGGGTAAACTATTTCACATTTGAACATACTAACTCTCCATTGTTTTGAAAGAAATGTGCCCTATTTTGGGGTGATATTTGCATAATATCAATATTATAACAGAATCTTTCTTCTGAAACAAAAGGTAATTTGTGTTTCAATGTAAACTGTACTCTACTAAAAAACTTTCTTGCTGCAAAATGCTTCCAGATTTTGCAAAGGTAAAACAGCTCCCTGTATAGGATCACATCCCGAAGTGAACTTTTTGTTGAGCTTCTGCAGAAGCTGGTTTTCAAAGTTTTTGTTCCCCACTCTTGCTCTTCTGCTTGTGAAGATTAGCCCAGAGCAATGCTTACCGCTGTATTTACATGGATGTTAACGTTGGGTTAACTGCTTCTAAAGCACACCTAAAAGCCCCACAGACCACTGGCTACAAGACCATAATCAGAACAAAAGATTGACATTACACATGTAAAATGTTCATACCAAGTGAGCAAGGTAACATTAGCTAGCTAAATAGCTAACATTTTGTTATTTGTACCTACAGTGCTTGCAGAGGTTAGACAAGGCATTTTTAAACGCGGAGAACTCTGTGCAGGCAATGCAAACACTTCATCACGTAACTGTTCTCCTTTTTTATTTGGGTAGAAAAACGTGAGGGCCAAGGATGGCCGATGGAAGCTGCCCCATGCTCAAGGTTGTGATCCGTCATCATCACATCCATATGGAGCTTTATTGGGCATCTGCAGTTGAGGTGCTCTTGCTCTCCAACACTCAATCCCCGCATTTAGAGCAGACATTTTTTTATATTAACCCAACACAGTAGTTCTGACTAATATGACAACAGCTATGACAACAGCAAATATCCCCCATTAAAAAGCATGGCGAATTGAATTACATCTTTTACAAAATGTTAATATTTTCTGGGTCCCTCAGAATTTCCTGCAGGTTGTTCCAAAGAACGGTGCCTTACAATCTTTGATTCTCACCTTTGCTAAAAGGACAGGATCTGAGGTTCCGACTGGGGACCTATCTTAAAAAACATTTCATACATGTGTTGAGTTGGGTGCAAGGCCATGAGTTGGGTGCAAGGCCATGTAGTGCTCTAAAAGTCAATAAAGGAATACAAAAATCAATTCTAAAGCTAACATGCAGACAATGCAGGGACTTTGAAATAGTTTTTGTGTGCTCTTTTTTGGTCTTTTATAGCATGGGTGCATCAGAATCAGCTTTATTACCAAGTAGGTTTACATATGCAAGGAATTTGCTTTGGTGCTCAGAATCAGAATCAGAAAAGCTTAATTGCCAAGTACATTTGCACATAAAAGGAATTTTCTTTGGTGCTATGGGCATAACAGAAAACAGTGGTATAAGGTAAAAAATAATTTGTTTAAATATAAGTGTGCAAACATTTACTGAATAAGTAGCAAAGTGCAATGTGCAAGAAGGAAGACCAGAGAATTGCATTAATGTAATGCATTAAGTAGAACCTTGTTGATGAAGCCAGCTGCCGATGGGAAGAAAATGTACTTGTGGCGTGAGGTGTTCGTCCTTATAGAGGTGTTCGTCCTTATAGAGGGGAGGGCAAACTTTTTTGGCTTGGGGGCCACATCAGGATTTTGAAATTAACTGGAGGGCCATATTTGTTTTTGTAATTTGTTAATCATAAATGATTTGCATGACTGAAAAGGGCAAAAGTTAAAATATACAGTACATATGTACAGTAGATCCCTTATAATGTGCAAATAGTTAAAATTCCAACTCAGATGTATAAGAATTGACTGGTGAGTTGTTTTTTTATTCCCCTTTCGCGGGCCGGATGGAACATCCTGGCAGGCCGGATAACACATCCTGGCGGGCCGCATTCGGCCCTCGGGCCGTAGTTTGCCCACCCCTGTTATAGACCGTAGCCTCCTGCCAGATGGGAATGGCTGAAGCAGTTTGTGTCCAGGGTGGGACGGGTCAACCACAATATTTCAAGCGCGCCTCAGGTCCTGGTGGTGTACTGGTCCTGGTGGTGTACAGGTCCTGGTGATGTACATGTCCTGGTGGTGTAAAGGTCCTGGTGGTGTACAGGTCCTGGTGGTGTACAGGTCCTGGTGGTGTACTGGTCCTGGTGGTGTACAGGTCCTGGTGGTGTACAGGTCCTGGTGGTGTACAGGTCCTGGTGATGTACATGTCCTGGTGGTGTACAGGTCCTGGTGATGTACTGGTCCTGGTGGTGTACAGGTCCTGCATTCTGAATGTACTCAATTGCTCATGTTGTTTTTTTTATCAGGATTATGACATGCATTAGTCTCTCAATATTGTCCTGGCAGAGACAGGAATACATTTTTGGCAATATTACATAAGTGAAGAACACATGTTTTTCTAACATGTAGAATGTGGGCCTTAAAGGTTGGAGTCAACCATAACACCAACAGTGGCATCCTGAAATATTCACCCCCCCTTGGACTTTACCGCATGAAATTGATTTAATTTTGATGTTTTGCCACTGATCAACACAAAAAGTCCATAAGTTAATGAAAATATGAAACGGCTCTAGATGAATTAAAACAAGGGCTTTTGAAGATTAATGCAAGAAAGTATAGAGAACTCCTGAAGGACATCTGCAAAGTCTGCAAGAGATCGTTTTAGCCTAATGGGTTAAATCGATATATTAGGAATGCAAAGGTATAGTAAGTTTCTCTCCTTGGCACCAATAACCTAAACTTCTATTTTGTCTTTGTTTAGTTGCAATAAATGTTGTGGCATCCAGGTAGTTATGTTTCAATGGTGGTACAGTAAATGTGTACAATCAAAACAATACAGGTTCTAAAGAAAAAAACTTAAATGGGCATAGAGGTGGGATAGACATTGTTCAAAAATGGATTAGTGTAATGTGTTCCTTCTCTCCCTATCAATCGACGATTATCGAGGATAATATTTTCATTATCTGTGTATTGTCTACTCAATTGTAAAGCTTCTTTGGGTCTTTAGGAAAGCGCTACATAAATTAAATGCATTATTATTATTATTAAGGATATTTATGTGTATCCAACAGCAGAACAGTTTATAAATCTGTCAGAAGCCCATTATTCAGCTCTTGTTTTTCAAGAGAAAATCATACAGATGTTTACAACAATACATATTGTGTAGCAATGAGATGTCTTGCACAACATCATTTTTTTAAAGTCTTTAAACATACATTTTGGTTCCAACCTTTCGGGTCCATCTCCAGTAATTGTCTTGATATGGCAGGAGGATAGTCTTATTGAATACGTGATGATTGTCTTGATAAATACTTGCTGATATGTGCTGATATATCAGAGGATCTATTAATTTATATTTCAAAGAACTTGAGAATTACAGAGGTTTTTATGACTTTCATCTCCTAAACTCTATTTATTGTTATTTATTGTCCATATCACTGAATAATTTCTTCTGTACTAACAAACATAATGCATGGACAATTTGTCCACAGCAATGTTGTCCTAGAAGAACCACAATTCAGTGTGTATTAGCCAACCTTATGGAAAGATTACACTGCATTTCTTTTGTCCTGCAAAGTATAACAGGCTAGCCAGCTCAATTCCATCCCCTCACCAATGGATTTATGCAAACTTACTATTTTTGCTCAAAACAACATATACCTGCAGAAAAGTAAAACAAAATGTACTATAAATTGTACATCATCGCTACAATGAATGTCTTTTCATTGTAGGCAGGCACTTTTCTTTAAGGATCCTAGTGAATTTGACAGCAAAGAACTGTTTGACTGCCAAATTAGATGCCTAAAAAAATCTGAGATTCGTAATGCACACCGCTTATTTGCCTCTACATTTGCGGTGTAAAAACTGGGGTTTACAGACTGCCAGTCTGCCACCAGCCACATGCCTTGGTATCAGGCAGCGTCCATACAATATCTAATTTGTAACTTATAATACGTTTGTGTGAATTCATAATATATGATTTATTATAGTTTGTAACAAATGAAATGTTTTAGCAAATTCGTAACTTATTATAACGGTGCATTGTAATCTAATGGTGTCACGAATGTACGTAAAATATGTTACGTCTTCCAATGAGAACCCTTTGCACAACCTGATGATTACAGTTTTACCAATCTGCAGTACAGTTTTTTGTGTAAGATACCACAACATTATACAAAACAATGCTCCGAAAAAAACTGATTTAAAAATGTTTTGTGGGAAAAAGGTTTTGAACAACTTTAACGTTGTTTTCCTAACAACGACAACGTAAAATTGTACAACCATTTTGGAGCTTGAACGGTAACGTTCTGCGCTAACTGGGAACGGCCTGGCGGGCTCACTTTCTCCTCCCCTCTTGCCCTCCTCCTACCAATTCAGATCATCCTACTGCGTGAAGTCGTTCGGCAAAGATGTCTGCTACGGGTGCAGGCGGTTGTGGACCCGGACCAGGACCCAATTCGGGTGTTGGGTCCGGGGCATCGAACCCCCGAAAATTTAGCGAGAAAATAGCTCTACATACTCAACGTCAGGCAGAAGAAACAGCCGCTTTTCAGGAGGTTATGATGGACATCACCTCTACTAGGGTAAGTCGGAGGGGGAGGCAGGGGCAGAGCTGGAGGAAAGACAGGCCCGGAGCTTGTCAAAAGAGTCGAGCAAAAATGTAAATGATAAAGTCCTATAGAATATATAACTATTCACTTCTTGCCCAAAACTGTCTCAAAGTATGAAGCTAGCTTGCATATTTTGTTTACTGTATTAACTACTTACTGTACAACATTTACGATATGAAGTAGCCTTGCTAACGTTATCCGTACAACGTTGACATGTTGTCACAACATTTCCGAATTGACGTACTAGGAGCTAACTGGCTAGCTAACTAGCGTTAGCTATCTTGCTATTGCGTTCCCTGTCACTTGTTGTTAGAATAGTTTTGTACTTTTTTCCACGACCTACTTACCTAGCTATATAATGTTCGGCCATATGTCAAAAGTAGAATGCGAAACAGTTGACTTAACGACTAGTTAGTATGCAGATTTTAACGAAACATTGTCGCTAATATTAGGCATGTGGCTAGCAACATAGCTAGTGTATAACTTTTGTATAATACATTTAGCATTTGTACCACATTTACCAATCAAGCAGGTAGCTAACGCTGTCAAACACGAATTGTAGATGGTTCGTTAGCTAGCTACTTACCATCAATGCAAACTTGGCTAGTTTTTTTAGACGGTGCATCTAGTGAGAAACTGTTGCTGTTGTCAACCAGTACGGCAGTATAGATGGTAAACGTTGAGTTGACTGCAACCTCCTCCAATATTTTCCCACTGGTTGAATTGAATAGAATCACAAAATGTGGTGTTATTTAGACCTGCATTTGATTTTTTAAAAACATGTTCTAGTTGAAATACATATTATCGGTAATGTGTTGCACACGTAGACGTTGGAGTATATGTATTGGGCAAGGCAGATTCAGTAAAGTGACTCAAATAAATGACATTGTTGCTAGCCCATTGAGCTGAATTATTACGCTAAAGAGAGTTGGCTAGGGTGTAAGCGGAGAGAGGAACGTCTTTCTCAATTCAAACAATATACTGTGCAAATTGGTCATGTTGTTTACAAGAAATAGGCCAAAAACATAGAGCTTATGTTCTATACAATATTTGATTGGGCCAGCTGTCTTACGCCCAAGAGGAAATCCGGTTCTGAAATATGCAATCCACTTTCACCTAATGCAAAACACAACTTTTACAGTGTATGCAGACCAGATAAAACTCTCACTAGGTTATCCACAACCCAAACTCCTTAATTCTTCGTGACTCCTCTTTGCCATTATAACCACAGTGCCTTCTGGGAATTCCTTTAAGCTTTGTCTTTTACAACCTCACCATCTAATGCACTTTTTACTGCTTGTGTGGGGGCGGTCGGATCAGTCAAATTGCAAGGCGGTGGGACTGTTACCAGTAAATGGAGGCATTGCATAACGCGTGTATAAATGATGCAGTAGTAAGTAATAGCACATTTTATATTATAAATCAAGGGGCATGTACTACAACTCAGATAATAAACTACATGTCAATCAATTTTTTTTCTTGAATATATAGGGCCATAGATTAGCCTCAACATATTATAGACGATTTCCAACCCCCCCCCCTCGATTTGTTATTGTTTTTATCAAAGCTTTTTAATGTTAATACACCTAGGGCCGCCATGTGGAAGGTAGGTGAATTACAAGAGCAGTATTCTTCCTTCAAAAAACCCTGATAAGAAATTATATTTGGGCAGTAAAGCAAGGTGGCCTAGACATTTAATTGTTTTTCTGTTCTCACGTTTTATACGTCTGTAAAACAATCAATAAACCAATAACAAACCCAGTCATCACTCAACTAAGCATTGCTAGACAAAGTTTCATGTAACCAGGGTACTTAACATATCTTCAGAATGTGAAGTGAACAATAGTTACACTAATAGTAACTTTAATTTATTCAACCTCTATTGCACTTTTCATAATGGAAAAAATTCAGAGAATAAGGGCTTGAAATAGCAAAATTAAATAAAACAACTACAATATAGTTTGTCTTGACAACAATCCTCCGCTAAAGCTGAAGGCTCCCAGTAGCCTGAATGGCCATAACGAAGAACTTCAGAGTTAGCAGGCAGCATATACCACACAGCTCTTGGTCCCACCGGCACACTGCCATCTTTGGAGATCATTTAAGTTCTTTGTAGGTCTCCAGAATAGAAGGACTTTGGCTACTGATAAATCTATATATGGCATACTTGAGACAGGAAGGCTGACCTCACATTTCTGAATAAGCAAACCGAATATGATTCTACAAGGTCTTAAAGTAATTTTGGATGTCAGTAGTAGTTAATGAATTAGTCCTACTCAAATTGCCTTCAGCACCATTCGCTGTCCACATCTGATTGTTATGCCAGAGCCGCTGCCTCACATTTCAGCATAACAAATCTGCCTCCTTGTTTGCTTTTTCGTTTTTCAAGCATTGAAGTTAAAATGTAACTTGTGCCACATTTAGATGGATAGCTTCCTTCTTGGGATGTTTTACATCTTATGAGCAGTGTTTTGTTTTTAATGTAAATTAAATTATATTTTGCATGGGCTTTTATTTTCAATAATGTTACTGTGACACAGGGATGGTTCCTGGGAATGTGGTATTTTTGGCCTCTCCTTAGTTTGACGAAATACTGGGTGATATACTACAAAAGAGCACACGTTTTTACTTCCCACCGCTTTTATGTCCTAAATCAACTTTTTAGATGTGCTTTTGTAAATGAGGTATTGAGGGGGAAATCTGTAGGACTTTTCAGGGCTTCTCATTACCCCTTGTCTACATGTTCTGAACAAGTACAAACAAGTTGGACGAAAAACATCCTGCAACACATTCTTATTTCAGACCAATTACGGAGTTTGCAAGGGCTAAACAAATGCAGTTGGAAGCTATTAACCCCTATAGTTTGTCACAAGATTTTTGTGTGCTACTTAAATTAGACTTAATTCCCTGTTTCTCAGTTTGACCGATTTCTTTTTTTTTTACCAGCGTGGTATTTCATTGTTATAATTTACTGCAACCGCTAGTAGGGTTGAAGCTAGCGAGCTAGCAATACATTCCTCAACAAAGGCAAGTGCATTGACTCTGTTACTTTGGCAACCTTCTTGCTGTTAATGTTGCATCTGATATGTAAGAGACTCCGCTACAAAAGGACATTTTGCAATATACCACGTTATTACTTACTGGTAATACACAGGCCCTGCGCTAGAACAAATATTTATTTTACTTACCGGTGTAGAATAGTAACTTCAACAGGAGGGGAGCAATGCAAATAATCTTAGCAACTGCAGTAGTTACTCATTCTTTGTAGTTTAGCAATCACATCACATCCTCGATCACATTTGCAGGTAAAGACAAGAGAGCTACATTCCTAAAAAGTAATTAGTTAAGTACAGTATCGAGGAGCAATTGTTTGGGGGCAAAGCTTTCTTGCCCTGGGGGCATTGCCCCCCAATGCCTCCTCGTGCTCCCGGGTCTGATAATACATGGATTATTTGAGAAATATTACGCAGCATATTCTTGGGTTATGTTTTCCGTGTCAAATTTATTTTGGCTGATAAGAAATTTTATAGATTTCTACCTGCCACATTTAGTTTGAGACACCACAGTATTTTTCTTAATGTTATGTTACATACATACATGTTTAATTTGACACGCAAATATGCCCTGCTTGTTATTGCCAAGAAGTTAATCAAAATATTTGAGTTATATTTCGGACAAGTATTTCCAGATTTTGGACAAGTAAAATATCTGACACATTTGTCACAAGGACAAGAGGCCAAAAATTACTACAGGATAAGTGGCCAAAAACGTTTGTCACGCCCTGCTTTTGCACTTTAATATCACAAAATGGTCATAGTAAACTATGCTAGTGTTTCACAACATGTATGCACCAGAAATATTTTGGGACCTATATGTGTTTTGTTTATAACTGCAGTTGCAAAATGTCTAGACAGATCACACCTGTATCTTATCAAAGGATAACACTAGCATTTAATTGTGTTGGTAGTCATTATACCATGTACATCGCCATGGAATATCTTAAGAATATATAGGGTTTTCACAGCTTTTGTGTTTTTTACAGCTTCACCAGTTTTTATTTGTATTCTTGACCAGCAAAAATGACGAAGATAATTAGCAACGATTGCAGGAAATGCATGAGCATGCTTAAGCATTGAAGATGAGCTCATTTCCTGGGTGCTTCAGAGCACTTGTGCTTACTGTCATTGTTAACAAGGCTGAATCCAACCGTCTAATTGCTTATTTAGGGCTGTATTTAAGTTCATATAAAAATAGCTATGCTATGTTGAATGTCTCTTAAGTCGTATTGAGATAAAGAAAAAACAATTCTGACTAATTGAAAGCCTTTGCGTACATATTAATCTAAGTTTAAATAATTGTCAATACTATTAATGAATCAACATGGTAGAATTCTTCATTTTTGTTTCAGTCTTCAGTTTTGTAGCATTTTGACATTCCAGTGGATGTACAAAGCTTTGCTGAGAAAAAACGAACTGTCCTCACTGCTTGAAAAAAGCCTACATAGCTGCTGATATCGAGATAGCTACACGTAAACAACAAAACTTTGTTTCCCTAATGCATTCAAGCTGCAGTCTAATAAGGCTAAAGAAATGACAAGGCGTGTGTGTGTTTGTGTGTATTGCCGTGGTTATGTGCTGGTGCTCTAGATGAAAATAGAATGTTTCAGCACCAAGGTGCTTGAGACACGTTACCAATAGTCCTCCTTCACATTTCAGCAAACTGGTTCCTAATACAATTTTGCTGTGTATCAATCGTGGCCCTCAAACCGCAACATGTACTTTACCGTTGGCTAGTCGTGAAATTGCTAATATTTTTTTCTCTTTTAAAATCCATACGAAATAGCTGCGTAAATCATAAATTCTACTGTTTTATCAGTCAGCCTTGCATACAGCCCCAGATGTGAAAAGGAGACTGGTGTGTCATTTTAATGGTTTGGGACATTTTTTATGTGTTCCTGAAACATGACTTAGTATCTTATCTGATGCTGGTATTGTAGTGATTCATGATAATCAGTTTCAGAAGGGACAGAACTGCGTGAGGACAGATCTACTGTCCTGTTGACAAAGTCCGATATTTCCTCTGCTGTCTGAATGATATGTTACAGTGTCAATGTCACATTTGCGGCAAAGCTGTTATTTTGTGTGCAAGCTAGTTATCTATCTAAAACATTTGTTAAATTACATATGTACATACTCTTGGCACGTGTTGTCCTTTGGAATGATCAGTATTTTTTTTTACATTGATGAAGTAAAGATGTTAGAGTGTGCACCGCACACTGAACCTTTGAAGCAATCACTCAAACAGTTTGGCTGTGTTATCAGCTACATCAAAATGATTGGAAGAATTGATGATCTTTAAATATTTCACCCACTTCACTCATATGACCCTTGGCGGTGTAGGCTATACAACAATCTAGCAGAGTTGAAAATGTTTCTCAGTGTCAGACACAAGTCTTGCTGTTATTTTTACAAATGGTTAGGTTTTAAGTCTCCATCTCTTCTGTGGTCTCCAGATGCAGGCTCAGAAAGTGCGTCTGGCCAGAACCCAGGGTCCATACTATGGGGGCTCCCTTCCCAACGTCAATCAGATTGGCAGGAACCCAGCCGACTTTCAGGTGAGGGTGTGGGTTGACACTGATATCATAGCCTAGTCTATGAATACAAGTATGTATGATGCACATTCAAACCATAGCGTTTCACTGCCCATTGCCTTGCCCTGGTCCTAACCACTGCTCTCTCCTCGTGTCCCTCCTACATCCTCTATCAGGGCTTGTTCCACTCTACCCTGGACTCGAGCCGCTCCACACGGCACCACGGTCTTGTAGAGCGAGTCCAGAGGGACAGGCGGTTCAACTCCCCAGTGCGTCCCTACAGGAGACACGTATCTTTCACACCCATCTTCTTGACACCAGATTCTGGGAGGGGGGGGGGGGTGTTCCACAAATCTCCACAAATCACTATGTTTGTAGTTTTACTCCATTTGGTATTATTTCATAAAAATGGATTGGTTGTGCTGACCAAAAATCCCTTTGCTATAATTTACTAATTGTGTGTAAGATAGGTTGACTTTGTTGTAGCCTTAACTAGGATGCTCAGATGGACAACTCTCCATACAACGCGGCCTACCTGTCCCCGCCCCCGGACCCCAGCTGGAGGAGGTAATGACCAGGATCTCCTTCGTGGAGACACGGGGGTCCTCGGGGAAGCCTGTTTAGTCTTGATACGTCTTGCTAGGTTGTTTTTCTCTGCGACATTATGCTTGATCTTCACAATGCCTACTAACATCATTGGGATTGAGTAACAAGACGCTTCATTTCAGCTTTTCTTAATAGCCCTGGCTTCTGTTGCTTTGCTTTTTTTCTTTTTTCTTCTGGCATACTATTATTCTTCCAAAAATGATCTTCAACTTCTGGGAAGAAAGATCTTTTGCCTTTTTTCTGTTACATGGAGAAGGACAGAATGACACTTAACTAAGATGATATGACTAAAACACATCCCAACCAGTTACCTTCTTATCTTTGGAAAAAAAAGCAGTGTTTGGATGACTTACGAAGTTTCATTGACACATGATTGGAAAGGATTCTCGAAACCCGTGTTTCTCAGCCCCATTTGCTTGGATGCTTTTTCACGTGGCCTCCATCGATCAGGTGAACGGGTGAGCTGTTCTTCAGTTTACTTGTGGTAGAGTCAGTCTATCTGATTCCCTTGCTGGGGGCTTGGAAACACTGATAAACCGCCATGTAAATTCTACTGACAATAACTCAATGGTCGGCTGAGGAGAGTTAAGAAACATCTTGCATAACATCCCCATGGAAATGAACACAAAACATGCCTGAATGCATGTCGATTCTTGCAAATGCATCCGTTGGTGCACAAGAAAAGGCAATAGCACACAGGGCCACATACGCTCAATTAACTACACATTATACAAAAGAAACACTGTTGTGCAGAATTCTCTCCCTCTTATCTCTGCATCTCCTCTGCTCGCCAATCGTCCCAAGCCTATACCTATTTTCTCTTTTTAAATCCTTCTGTGGAGAATAACGGCCATTTTTGTTGATCACAAAAGGAACTGTTCGGGCAACTTCCCAGCAGACAAAAGCCAGTTGTTTCGCCTCCCCACCACAGCACTCAACAGGTGAATGCCCCCCCTCGGTCTGTCCTCTATGCCCCCCCTCAGTCTGTCCTCTATTCCCCCCCTCCAGGGTGTCTCGTGTGCCAGACAGTACCAGACCCTTATGCCAATGCCAGATGTGGTCGCTCAAAGCCTCTGCAAGATGTTGTACATTGAATGTGTGGACCCTCTTTATATTGTATTAATTTGTCTCAAATTAAAACTACAAGAACCAATATATCATGGATGGAGTTAGTTGCTGGCTGGGTAGATGTTGGGTGTGTCTGTCATGACACAGTTACTGAAGGACTTTGTAAAGAGTCGTGGATTGTCTTGGATTGCGGGCTCCAGTTCTGGGATGTGTGTGTTGATGTGATAGTAGAAGTAGGCCCTATGGATTCCTCCCTCTATCTCTCCCACTAAAATGTTTTGTCTATCCAGGACCAACTCAGACTCTGCCCTCCACACCAGTGTGATGAACCCCCCAGCAGGAGACGCATTTAGCGCTGGACACACACTCACACACCATCAGGGCAGACGCGTTGGTGAGGACTCGCTGAACACTAAATCAACAGCATCTGTTTTCAGTCAACAAATGGGAGTGGGAGTTGATTGTTGGCCAGTTAGATAAATGTCTGCTAAATGACAATGTTGTTTGTTCCTATTGTTATTGTTGTTGATGTGTGATTGCAGCTGAAGGCTGTAAGGCTCTCAGTTTGCCCCAGCAATTCTGACTGCTTATCTCTGTGTTCTGCTCTAGGTCAGGGTGAAGGAGAGGGGAGAAGTGAGTCTAAATGTCACACTTGCTGTACGCTGTTCTAATACAGCTCTGTTTCTTTTGTAAAGCCACAAATATGTTGATATTGAGAGACATCCTATGGATCACATGACAGTGATTTGTTTTTCTTCATCAATCGTGTTTTGTGTGCACCTCGCAGTGTTTACCTACCCAGTTCCCATCGAGGAGAATGTTCTGGATGAGGCCAAATTTATCAAGCACTGGGACACCAAGAAGGTACCCTTGCCATCGTCGCGACCCAAGTCCTGTGAAGTCCCCGGTATCAAGTGAGTCAGTCCTTCCAGGGTTCCACAGTGTGACACCTGCTACTGAAAATGTATGGTTGTAAACAAAAACAAAAAATTAAAAAGTGTATTTGAAGCTGCAGCCAGGATGCTGTGTTGTACGGGTAGCACAGTGAGACTACAGCCAGGATGCTGTGTTGTACGGGTAGCACAGTGAGACTACAGCCAGGATGCTGTGTTGTACGGGTAGCACAGTGAGACTACAGCCAGGATGCTGTGTTGTACGGGTAGCACAGTGAGACTACAGCCAGGATGCTGTGTTGTACGGGTAGCACAGTGAGACTACAGCCAGGATGCTGTGTTGTACGGGTAGCACA